>APFE030399779.1:149478-193976 GCA_000404065.3 Pinus taeda
ATTTTTTTCATTTTAATTAAAAATTGATTATGTATTATTTACTATGTATTTGTTTTTATTTTTAAATATACTCATTTTTTTTGTGTAAATCAGCAATTTGTATTAAGACAAAAAATACATATTTTACAAAAAGGTCTATTTGTGCAGACTAAAGATCGACTTCCTTGCCCGATTGCAACCTTTCATAACCAACTAGACTAACAAAAATCCCCAGGGCTCACCACACAGGGCAGCACAGAGAGGCTGGGGAGAGCAAAACCAATATTCCATCTTAATATATGTCAAAGCAAAGTCCAAACATATCAGAGTTCCTCCGAGACTAGCAAGGAAAACTAAGACAAAGACTGTTAAAAAGAGAAACAGAGTATTGAGACATAGCAAATAAACTCGCTAAACCAAAACAGTAAAGTGTTGAATCATGACCCATGAAAGCACACAAAGACTCCCAAAGCAACCCATTATAGCCCTAGAACAATATAATCCTTGGCAGAGGAATCTTGGTTGGCCAAAGTTGTAGCTCTGCTAGATTGAGGTGGACGTTGGGAAGAAAGCTTCCCCTGACTGGTCCTCGTTGTCTCCTCCACCCCTTCCCCCACGGCAGCGGCTTCCTAGCAAATGGAATGCCTCAGAAGGCTGATCAGCACTGTCAACTTTTTGGAAATGTTACCAAATTGTTGCTCCAACGAGCTAATTTTAAAGTCCAGTGCTTCCAAAACTGCCATGTGATCCACAGATATGACAGAAATAGCCTAGTGATCCTGACGAGCTTGACTGAAATACTCCCCTTGCATACTGATTGCTTTCGCTAACATCATTTTCATTTGCCACATCTCCGCCTGAGTGCGGACATATTGAGTTGCTCTCGTTGTTGTCGTACTAGGATCCTGGACCCACTCCATTTCCTTTTCCAATTCATTATCCTCTAGGTTTTCTTCCTCTTCAGCAACAATTGCTTCCAACTCCTCTATTTTGTGTTTTTCCTTCTACGAGGTTCTTGTTTCATATGCCTCCCGAGCCTGCTGTAGGTCTTTGTTGGCCGAAGCATTTCTGCTACCTTCTCGCGCCATCCTCCTAAGACAAAGAATAGATATAAGCCACCTTCTGAGAGCACAATTGATAAGATGCTAGTAACCTTCGGAGATCAGAGCATTGCTCTTGTAATTGGGGACTGTAAATATAGAGGAGGGAGCCCATGAATCGCTTGAGGCACCCCATCTCGTCACCTTATGCTCGCATGTCCCTTCATAATTATCTTTGCCCCGAGGATCACATTTTTGTTGATGGGCCAAATCCTTGTTATTAAATTTTGCCCGCTTGAACCCTTCCGGTGAGTGCCATGTGGCTATTATTTTAATTGGGTGCCGGCGGAGTTCATACTTTTTGTTCATGGAGCTCCTAGGAACTGCTCCGACCTACTTGTGTATTGAATGCCTTTTCCCTTCGTGTACTCCTTTTGCCTGCTGACCCTCTATCCTTACTTCCTTTCGATTGGATGGTGTCATTCTCCACTACCAGTAAAGATCTACGTACCCCTGGCCTTATCCTTCGTTAAAAATGTCCTGCCTCGAGAGCAGTGTACACCTATTTCTCAGTTCCGTGTAGGTGATGTCCTGCCAACAACTGTCCATGATGACAGTGGGATTATCTATGCCATAGTTTGCCAAGTGATCCACTACGGTATTAGCTTTTCATCTAACTGCCTGAAAGATTAAACCGTTTAGCCACGAAAGATGTTCGGCGATGCTCTCTGTCACCTTCGCCAATCTCCAGTGCTGAGTGACTTTTCTTGCTTTGGCTCCTTAATACATCCTCCTTGCTGTCGTAATTGCTAGCTAAGAGTCCCCTTCCACCACAACTACTCCAGCTTGTAGTTTCTGGAGAATTCTCAAACCCTGTTCCAACGCTATGAACTTCATTTTGTTGTTAGTTCCTTCACCTATAGGCCGACTATAGATATACTGAATTCCACCTTCATTGTCCCTAAGAACCCCTCTGATGCCAGCCAGTCTCGGATTACCCCTAGAGGCTCCATTGAAATTGAGTTTGAGGAATCCTGGCGGCCGCTTCCAGGTGTTCATACTGGTGTTTATCTCCTATCGACAGTTCGAGGAGGAAGCGAAGTTTCCCTTGTCAAGGTTAAAAGGTTTCAAAATTTGTAAGTCTGCATTCGAGATGTTTGTGTCTTGTTCTATCCTTCGTTTGACGAGAACCAATTGCTTGACATTTTGGGGAATTGTATCTATTGAGTGGTTTAAATTTCTAGTTTCGTTTAAGAATACTCTTCAATTCCTTTCTTTCCAAGTTGACCATGCAATGAACCTTGGTATGAGTTTCCAAATGGTGTTAACCAGTTGATTATTGGAGAAATTACTCCTCCACTTCCTGATAGTTTCTTGAATAGAATTCCTAACCCTATCTGTCTGTTGAAGTATGGTTTCCGCCCATTTCCATAAATTGTTTGCCAAGTACCAGGTGTTGAAGAGGTGATTCATGGTTTCCTCTTCCTTTCCACACATGGGGAATCGTGTAGGGCTAGAGAACCCTTTCTTCCAGAGATTCTCCCATGTAAGTGTTTTCCTGTGCATTAGAAGCCAAAGGAAAGTTTTGATTTTTGGCCAGAGCTGGAAATCCCAAACCTTGTTACTCCATTTGACCTTTTCTTCCTGCTCTAAGTCTTCTATGTGATTTCTAGCTTCTTTGAGTGTGAAATTGCCTCCTTCTAGCTTTCCCCATCTTAATTGGCCATTATCTTCTGCTGTTCTTGTCCTTCTCTTGTCTAATTGTGTTCTCAGGGTCCTCATACCATTTTTTGCTTCAGTCATGTGCTATGTTTTATTGAATATCCAGGTTCTCCATTCCTGGTCCCTTTCATTAGGTTTCCAATAATGATTCACTGTAGTTCTCCCTAGCTCCTGGTTATCTCTTTTGAAATCTGCAAACTCAGGCCTTTCCAATTTGGGGAGTTGTTGCCATGCATCCTCCCAAAAAAGGGTTGTTTTTCCATTACGAATTTCCTAAAAGCTGTGCTCCTGGCTAACTTGCCGGTTGTTTCTTGGTAGGTTCCAGATAGGTGAGCCTTCTAGGTTTTCTTGCATTCTGATTAGGTTCTGTAAACTATGATTTGGAGCATACTTTTCCTTCCACTATTTAGCCCATGGTAATTTAGGTTCCTTCGGCCACTTCCATCATAAGTTAGCACCACAGGCTAATATACTCATTAATATATTTTATTATAGTAAATAAATATATGATTTTTATAAATGTTTTTGTTTTTATTTATGATTTTTTTTTTTTAATTTAATTAAAAACCAATTATATAAATTAAATAATTTGTATGTGTGTTTTTATATACATTATCATTTATATATTTATTTTAATATTATTTTAATTTATATTAATTATAATATTTAATAATTATAAACTATATTGTTTATGGGTTTTTGAGAGACGTTTCATCAAGTACTTTGTTAAAAAGCTCTTTGATAAATAAGTTATTGTTCAATTCTCCACATGTTTTGGGTGATATATTAGACATGATGAAGATTTAGTTCTATCAAACTTACAAAAAATAAAATTTATAGACCATATTAAATGGTTATAAACAACTTATAATATGATTAATTTAAAAAACATTATTAAAATCAATATAAATCACAAAAATCTAAAACCAAACAATATTTACCATATCTATATTAAATTTTAATAAATCTATTTAACTATTTTAAAATTACTAGTGATAATGTACCAAATCTTTATACACCTTATATATATATTCCTTGCTAAGTCAGAAGTTATATATATATATATATATAAATAAGTCAGAAGTTTTCTCCATACATATATACCCTACTATAAATTTAACCGCTGGGTTATAAGTTTTCTCATATATATATGATATTCTTTTTACATATGTCCATATCAATTAACATATCCAAGTCAATTTTGTGGCAGAAAATTTTGGCAATTTACTCTGATTACTTGAATAAAGACAAACGATGTTCCAAAAGTCAGAAACATTGAACATAAAGCTTATACACAACCTATCATGATTTGTGAGGTAAGTATGAAGTATTTGATACATCTGCTCAGCTTCAAGACAAATCTATAAACCATTTTCCAAAAGTTTAAAATGTGACACAGACTGCCTACCTATCACACGTCATATAGCCTATGAGATCAATATTAGACAACGAATACAGTAGCCATAACACAAGACATAACGTTTGAAGATATAAATCCTCCGGTTGTTACTTTCCATGAACATTAACATATTGGCGATCTCGAGCTCTGAAGCTGTTGAGTATGTTTAAACATGAAAAGCCTTTACAAAACATTCAGGATTAATATAGGTCTATGTTTATCCAAGCTCCGTACCAGGAAGTAAGCTTTGAACATAAATAAATATTTCCCAAACCCCGAGCCATATGATATACAGAGAAACGGTAATAAAATTGTCGAGAAACGGTTCCCTGACATGTGCGCTCTCTTTAGCCGGATCGGGCCTTTTCAAAAATCCAAGAGGCAAGAGTCAGCAACACGGCGAATTACAAGACTAAATACTAAATTCTGTTGAAGGCTTGGTCTAACGGACTTTTGAAAACTCCAAGAGGCAAGAGTCAGCAACGCGGCGAATTACACGACTAAATACTGTTAAAGGCTTGGTCTAACTATTGGACGTTTTGAAGGCTTGGTCTAATAGCCGGAATTAGACCACTGAATTTTGGATTAAATTATAAATTTTTTGTTTTTTCTCATTGAAAACCTTATTATTTTTATTGCAGAGAACAAAAAATATAATTTGGTTAAATAGACAAATCCTAATAAACCCTACAAGGTTAGGAGAAAGGCAGTACTACCTATAACACCTTGTTACAGGCCACAAAGGAGAGTTGACTAACGGTATAACACAACTGCTAGAAACAAAAAAAGTCTTAGCATAGTTGGAGTTTTTTAATTTGTTATTTTAAATTTTTGAGTTGTTTAGAGATTTTAGACTTTTTGGTGAGAATTAGGTAAAACAAATTTTGGTTACATTGTGTTTTTTATTATTTGAAATACGTTTTTGTTATTTATATGGATTCAATATTGTCAAAATTTCATAGGATACTCAAGTTGTCAGAATTCACAATTCAAATTTGTGATTCCAAAAAATTTCTAACAATTTGAACGTATGAAAGCTCCAAAACATGTAGCAAGCAGACTTCCTATCGTCCTATTAAAAGTTGTGAAGTTATATGGATTCAACATTGTCAAAATTTTATAAGGTACTCAAGTTGTCAGAATTCACAATTCAAATTTGTGATTTCAAAAAATCTCTACGTGATTCTGACAATTTGAACGTGTGAAAGCTCCAAAACATGTAGCAAGCAAACTTCCTATCATCTTATTAAAAGTTGTAAAGTTTTTAGCAAGAAATAAACAAAAAAAAATTGAATTAAATTGTGATCTTTTGTTTTTTTCTCACTGAAAAACATACTTCTATTCTACAGAACAAAAAGTATAATCTGGTTACATAAACAAAATCTGAAAACCTCCACAAAGCTAGAAGAAAAGCAGCACTAACATATAACACCTTCAAGTTACAGGGCAGAAAAACATACTTTTATTCAAGATAACAAGGAGTATAATCTGATTACATAGACAAAATCTGAAAACCTCCGCAAAGCTAGGAGAAAAGCAGCACTAACATATAACACCTTCAGGTTACAGGGTACAAAGGAGTGTCCACAGAAATTAAAAAAGCTTTAGAAAAATGAGAGTTGTTTAATTTGTTATTTTAGAGTCCTGAGGTTTTGATGTTTTTGTCCAAAGTAAAGTAAAACAATTTTTGGTTAAATTCTGATTTTTTGTTATTTAAAATTTTGATTACATATATGAATAGAGTACTCTCAAAAACTTATAAGATATTCAGATTATTGAAAATTTGAGTACATGATACCAAATTATCGAAAATTCAATACTCAAATTTGTAATTTCAAAAAATATCTAAAAATTTCTGAGAATTTTAGCCTGTGAAAACTCCAAAACTTCTAACATGTAGACCAACTGCGCAAAGATTTTGGTTTTTGGAAAGGGAACGTGATAGGTACTATGTAGGGCCCCTTTTGCCCTCCTGTCTGTCTGCCTGAGGCATCATACGTGGGTAAAGGACAACGCCATGAATGGAAAAACGACTAATATTCTGAGTTCGTACTGGATGCAGCGCCGGATCGATCGTGTCTTTCCATAAATTGAAAGCGATTTTAATTAAAATGGGAGAATTATAATTGCAGGAAGATAATATATGGTGAAATGGAGCACAAAACTCGTGACTTGCTCATTCGTTTCAGAAGTGAAATTAACTCCTCCGCCAACTTATATTTGTTGCTGGCTGTCCGGCGAGTCTGTACAGGCGTCCTTTCGTCACCAGAGTTGTCACCAGAGTTGTCGTTACTCCTAGTTGTCTGTCCGGGAAGTTTGTACAGGTGCCCACGTCGTCATCTGGCCTGTCGTTACGCGACTGGTGACAGAGACCAAACGCACTCTTGCATAATGCATTTCAGGGGCTTATCCGGGGGTGGGTCTCACTGGGGATTTCATGTATACAAATATCGGCCTTGATTGGAGAAAGAATATAAAAGGACGGAATGCAAGACAAAGTACGTGAGCTCCTCCGCAAACCCTAACCCTAACCCTAAGTGCTTCCATCACCTCATTCCGATTGACAAAATGGCTAAAACGCATGCGCCGTAAAGCTGCCTCCTCAGTCTCGGATGCGACAGGCCCCCATGATTCTCTTCCTCCTGTCAGCTTTTTTTCCCTTCCTATTATTTCTAAAATTGTTATTTTTTGATTCGTGTATCCAAATTTTCGCCTTATCATTGCATGGTAAATGGCGCTTCACCATCATACAAACAAATCTATTTTTGACCCTACACCTTCCTGGAAATAAGAAAGAGAGGATAAAAAACGATGATGGCTGATGTGCATTCTTCGTATGTTGTCCTTCAAAACATTAACAATATCTTCGGAATCACATGTGGGATTTTATCTTTTCAACTTTGAATCATGAAAAAACATTTATGCTTCTTGAAAATGTGGTTAGCTTTATGGCATGCCACTTGGTTTTTATTTTTTATTTTTTAAAGTGAGATGTCGCTTCTTAGATTACTTAGTAGCTTGGTGAGGTTTGGAGACAGGCTGCATTGTTAATTAAGCTAATTTAGTAGTTTGGTGAGGATTGAACACATGCCACATTGTTAACTAAGCTAACTAAATTTCTGGTGAAGTTTGAACACAGGCAGCATTGCTAATTAAACATTTCTCAACCAGTTGTACTAGTAAGAATCCAAAAATATTATATTAGATTTATAAATATGTTTATTTATAATTAGGATCTACAAAATAATATGAAGTAGTTGGTGATTTTTTACTAAAACACTCTTTATGTGAAGTTTGTTGATTCAAAATTTTATAAATACAATAAGTTTAATTATGAATTTATATTTCATAGTTAAAGGCTAATTTTATAGATCACAAACAAACTAACAAAAAATTATATATATACAATTTTTTTAACATGAACTAAAACGATATTTATATTTCATGAAATCTATGTAGGAGGCACAATTCTATAGCCCTTACAAGTATTTCTCCCTCGTCCTGATTGATCAACACTGTAATAAGCAATAAAATTCTAAACAATGATCCAAAACTATGTCGTGGGGTAGGTACATGGGGTGTCAGGGCCTCGAGTTGGGTGAGCGCCCATGATGACCCATCAACTCGTGGAGAGTCGAAAAACTGAACTTGGGAGACGAGCGTGTTTAACCAAATGCTCATGGGCGAATCAGAGGGGCGCACACACATAACCGAGGGGCAAGTCACTCAGGTGCATTTAACCGAAAATGTGCGATGAGAGAGCGAACCCGTCGTAATAATGGGTGTGACATGTAGCAGGTGTGCGACGAGTGTGTGGTCGAGAGGAGTATAGCAGACATGTAGAGGTGACACGAGCATGAAAATGAGTTGGGCAACCGATGGATGTGCGATAGGAAAGTGTGTGTGGACCCAGTGGAGAGTGTCCACCCAAAGGAACAAGGGTAGGCTCACGGGAAGAAGTGAAAGGATGCGTTTACGGGCCGAGTGAGTAGAGTGAAGGGTTGTCTAAACGAAGTGAGGTCGTCAAAGGGCGTCCACCCAAATGATGGTTCAACTGAACGACATGGACAAGTCATCAAAGGGCATGTGAGGGCATCAACCCACACGAACGAGTGTGTCGTTTGGTGATTTGTTTGGGCAGCGAGCATATAAATGGAATGAAAGGGAGTTTGTTCAAGGCATCACCAAGTAGTTCACAAACACATAAAAGTGTAGGGTGAAGGCAAGGTTAGACAACCAAAGGCGTTTGGGCACTAGAACCATTTGGGTAGAACTTCAGGTCGGGTGAGGGGGTACGAGGGTGCGATTGGGAGTCTGCCCAGGTAGTCAAGCCATGTGCCCGCCTAGGTGGGTTGAACAAAATGTTCGGCAAGTTGATTTATGAACTGAGTTTGGGGTTTCCACAGGGTGTGGGTTGTCGCTAAACAATTGGAGAGCATGGGTCTCATGAAAAGGTTACAATTAAATGCAAGTTGGGAAGAAACAACAAAGGGGCACAGTCTACACGTGGAAGTTGGGCCATCACTGCATGACGGGCAGGGTGTGCCCAAGCAGCAGTGCATGACCGCTGCACGAATTTGGTAAAGTTGGGTAGGGCAGTTAAGAAGGCTGCACAATTGTACTTATAAATTAATTGCAAAATTTTTATAAATGATTGGGTAAACTTGATTGGGAGTTTCCCCTCCCTTTATTATTTTTGTACACTGTTGTACATTATGTTTACATGTTATTTCTGTTTTGTAATAAGAAGATGAATGAAATTTATTTATGATGCATTTGTAAAAGAAGAAGTAAACACTTGTAGAAAATAATCTAAGTGTTGAAGGTTAGTCATAGTTCATAAACTCAAGTAGTGGGAAGCGAAAGATTTAGGCGGTGTCACACCTACTCATGTGTGGTTGGAAGTCATCACTGGCCTGGGGCTATGACAGATGGTATCAGATCCTTATTTGTGAAGACTGGTAGCAGAGATACATCTTCCCACTTCGTGGTCAGATGGTACAGGGTAGAGTCAATGAGCTTGATGAAGGGATCAAGATGGACTTTCTTGATCACAAAGAAGATTGCATCATTGTCATAGAAGAAGATGAGATCGAGTATATTAAAAGACTTGGAGCATGGTACTGTTCGATGAAGGATGACTTGCAAATAATGGGAGCACTCCGAGTTGAAGATGATGTGTGCTGAGTAGGCGTGATTGGGAAACATGCGAAGGAGGAAAAGCTTGATGGGACTCAAGGTAGACCAGGTTCAAATTTCTCAAGTAAACCGAAAGGGGAAGTTGCATACCTCAAGAGGACGGTCAGGTTGAGACACAAGGCGAAAGATAGTTTTGAGGAAGAAATGATGAAGAAGGTTGCAGAAGTAAGACACAAGATGAAGTTGTAGGGCAGAGTCAAGGAGCAAGTTAATGAAGGGATCAAGAGGGACTTTCTTCATCACAAGGAAGATTGCATCATTTTCATAGAAGAAGACGACATCGAGTATATTGAAAGACTTGGAGCATGGTACTGTTCGAAGAAGGATGAATTACAAATAATGGGAGCACTCTGAGTTGAAGACGATGTATGCTGAGTAAGCATGATTGGGAAACATGTGAAGGAGGAAAAGCTTGATGGGATTCAAGCTAGACCAAGTTCGAATTGCTTAAGTGAACCAAAAGGGGAAGTTGCATACCTCAAGAGGACGGTCAGGTCGAGACACAAGGCGAAAGATAGTTTGAGGAAGAAATGATGAAGAAGGTTGCATAAGTAAGACACAAGATGAAGTTGCAAGGTAGAGTCAAGAAGCTTGATGAAGGGATTAAGAGGGACTTTCTTGATCACAAAGAAGATTGCATCATTGTAAGAGAAGAAGATGATATTGAGTATATTAAAATACTTGGAGCATGGTATTGTTTGATGAAGGATGACTTGCAAAGAATGGGAGCACTCCAAGTTGAAGATGATGTGTGCTGAGTAGGCGTGATAGGGCAACATGCAAAGGAGGAAAAACTTGATGGAACTCAAGCTAGACTAGGTTCGAATTTCTGAAGTGAACCGAAAGGGGAAGTTTCATACCTCAAGAGGAGGTTCAGGTCGAGACACAAGGCGAAATATCGTTTTGAGGAAGAAACGATGAAGAAGGTTGCAGAAGTAAGATACAAGATAAAGCCTATGCAAGATAAAGGTGCACTGGGTTTGAGTTTTGTGCAAGTGACCATATCTGGAAAGAAGTTTGTTGTATTGGTTGATATGGGAGCTACACATAGTTTCCTTAGTAAGAAGGCAACAACATCTTTGAAGTTGAAGGATGAAATGGAAAGGGAGTTAAGTGCTTTCAAATCTATTAACTTGGGCATGAAGTTTGTGACAAGTGTACTAAGGGAAACACAAGTGAGGGTGGGTTCGTGGTATGGAAAGTTGGAACTAAGGGTGATTGAGATGGATGATCATGTTATGGTCTTGGGGCATGACTTCTTAGTAGCAGCACAAGCCATACCAATGGTGGACTGTGACATACTCTTGATTATAGCTGGTGGAAAGACCATGATCATGTCGATGACAAGGAAGAGTCGCTTGGGGTATCGTCTAAGGATTTCTTTGATGACTTTGTATGAGAATGACCTAAATGTGAAGCATGAGAATGTGGAACAACAAAAGGTCAGATGTTTGACTCAAGTGACAAAGGAGAAGATGATGATCGACTTTGTTACACGAGCCATGGAAGAAAAGAAGAATGGAGGTGGAAGAATGGCTCCACCCATCGCAAAGAAGAAAGATGTGACTTCTACTGTAGAGCTTCATTGTTGGATTGATGAGGAGAGAGGAGGTATGAGTGCTTCTTCTAAGGCAAGCAAAAGGATGTGAGTATGCAGGTAGAGATCTAGCTAATATTGTGGATTATTGCAGATATGCTATGGGTATCTATGACTTTTAGTTAACGAAGGGAAAACTTGAGAAGATTGGATGCATGAAGGAAGAGGTTGTTGTTGTGCACGATTACTTGAGGACATAACATCAATCAGAGACATGGGTGGAGGAGAGTCAGGGAAGCAACTTCCTCGCCCTTGTCATGCACTAGACCTTTGGAGGTAAGTGAGTATAGTGCCTTGATGAGGAGGAGGTGTTGCATCACCATGACAAAGGGGCCTTTGGGGGAGGGCCTCAAAATAGATAGAGATGATTCTTGGAGGGATGTGGTTGTTGTTTTATGACCTTGGGAACCACATGGACAATAACATTGATGGGAAACATATCAGAAATGAGATGGAGACTTCTTCATGGACCTAGATATGACATGATGAGTATTGGTTAGGTTAATGCATGGAGATGGAAGAGTTCTTGATCGAAATTGCAGGTGTGACGAAGTGCTCAAGGAAACAATTGATGAAGGCATGAGGATGTGCATTCTCATATATTAGACATAACGGTTGGATTATCTACCCAACTAGTTCAAGGCATGGGCGTCGACTGTGCGCAAATGCATGGCGGAGTTGAGTTGGAGTATGGCAGTAATAGTTCACATGATGATGATGATAAAAGGTGGATTAACATGATATGAGTTACGAAATTGCATTGCGACGAGTTGTGGCTGATAACCACGGATTAAGGAGTCTTACCCATACATGGAGTCATGAGCCTTGATGGAGGTTCATGTGATGGAGGCAAGGAGTTAGGAAACATAAACATTTGATGTTGGAGTTGGTGACACTTTGCGAGATTTAGTCTTGGAAATGGAGTTTTCCGAGATGGTGTTGGTTAGGGCAGCAACCTTTTTAAAATGGGGGAGCATGCCAGGTCCTCGAGTTGGACGAGCGCTTATGACAACCCACCAACTCGTGGAGAGTCGAAAAATTAAACTTGGGAAACTAGCGTGTTTAACTGAATTAGAGGGGCGTGTGCACATAAACGAGGTCAAGTCACCTAGGCACATTTAACCGAAAATGTGATATCGATGAGCAGACGCTTGCACAACATAATCGGCGCGACATGTAATGGGCATGCAATGGGTGTGCAATCAAGAGGAGTGCAATAGGTGTGTAGAGGCGACATGGGCGTGTAAACGAGTTGGGCGATCGACGAATGTGCGATGGGTAAGTGTGTGTGGACCTGACATAAGGCATCCACCCAAAGTACAAGGGTCGACTCGTAGGCAGAAGTGAAGGGATGCATTCACGGGTCAGCCGAGTAGAGTGAACGGTTGACTAGAAAAAGTGAGGGCGTCCACCCAAATGATGGGTTGGCTGAACGACACGGACAAGACATCGGAGGGCATGTGAGGGTGCCAACCCACACAAATAGGCATGTCATTTGGGCAACAAACATATAAATGGAACAAAAAGGAGTTCGTTCAAGGCATCACCAAGTAGTTCGCAAACACAAAGAAGTGCAGAGAGAGGGCAAGGGAAGATAATCAAAGGAGTTTGGGCAGAAGCATAGGTCGGGTGAAGGCATGCAAGGGCGTGACATGGCATCCTCCCAGGCAGCTGGGCCATGTGCCCACCCAGGCAGGCTGAACGAAACTCTGGGCAAGTTGATTTCTGAATCGAGTTTAGGGTTTCCGTAGGGCGTGGGATGCAGCTGAACGATTGGAGAGCATGGGTTGCACGACGAGCAAGGTGCCGAGGCAACAATGCACGACTGCTGCAATAATTTGGTAAAGTTGGGCAAGCTGGTTAAGAAGGTTGCACGACTATGTAAAAACGATTGTACTTATAAATTAATTGCAAAATTTTTATAAGTGATTGGGCAAACTTGATTAGGAGTTTCCCTTCCCTTTATTATTTGTGTAAACTATTGTAAATTGTATTTACATGTTATTTCCGCAGCATAAGAAGATGAATGAAATTGAAGTATGATTGTTTCCGCTGCATTTGTAAAAGAAGAAGTGAACACTTGTAGAAAATAATCTAAGTGTTGAAGGTTAGGCATAGTTCATAAACTCAAGTAGTGGGAAACGAAAGAGTTAGGCAGTGTTGCACCGTGCTCACGTGCGTTTGGAAGTCACTACTAACGTGGGGTCGTGACATGGGGGGTTACAATGTTCTAAAAATGCTAGCTTGTAGATTCTCTAAAAACAACCAACTAGATGCTCACAGTTACAAAATATTGATAGAAAGCAGGCTTAAGGAACTAGGGTTAACCTTAGAACCCCATCTACTTTAAGGTTTTCTTTTACTAAATGAACCCCCTCATTTGCAAGGAAGTCTTCCTTCTTATTTTTGTGCCTATGGATATGAATAAATGATTTGGAGTGAAAGTTTCTTAGCATATAGTAGATCTTTTTTACAACAACTTGGAGTTTGATGTCTAACATAAGAGGGCCATTGACACAAAAGAATGACAAAGTCACCAATGATAACACAATCTTGAATGGCCCATGAGGCTTTGGATTGACGGTGAATGGGTGCACTGTTAAGGCACTCCTTGCGATAGGTCACTGGTTCAAGTCCCACATAGGTGCTTACCTACCAAAAAAAAGATAACACAATCTTGAATGTTTCTCTTCCTAGCCAAAAAGAGACTTTGCGGAAACCCTTAGGCTCTAGCTTACTTACTTGTGGCAATTAATAGATCCCAGGAAAAGAGACATTTCCATTAATCCTTAAAGTAATAGATTACCCAATTAAAAATATATATAATTATACACTTAAAAAATCAATATAAAAAAATTCAATATAAATATTGTGATAAAATAAAATAAATAAATAATTGGAAACATTCATATAATAATTGAATAGAAATATTTATAAATATTTTTTTTTTTAAAGTTGTAATTATATATTATTTTAATATTTATTAAAAGAATTAGGAGATGAAGTTTTTTAAAGATAACTTAGATTATGTTCAATTGGGATTTAACTTAAGATTTATAAATATATTGTTCTAAAACTATAATTTAAATTATTTTTAAATATTTATATTTGTGTTGAAAAAGTGGAAATTAGCACCATGTCAATTTCCCTTACCGCTCTCTTCCTCTTTCAGGTAATCTTACTTCTATTACCTTGAATCATTATGATCACTAGTATTTTTCTTGTTTTTCTAGTTTTATGATATGTTAGGTCTATTAGACTATGAACCTCTCAACTAACAATTTTCTTTATATTATATAATTATATCAATTGATCTAAAACATTGATCAGAATAAGACCACATGCATTTTAACACTTATTATATATATAATATATATAATATATATATATTTGGAATAATAAAATTTTAGAACTTAAAAAATTATTATATGTGTAAATTATTTTATATAAATATTATATTATTATAAAATTTATATATTAATGTTATATGTATATAATAATTATTGTTAATAATTAAAATATGATTGATGCCATGCATAAAAGTTTTTTAATACGATCGGGAAAATGTTAATCATAATGAATTTATCAATAATTAAAATCTCATTGAAAATAAATTAAAATATCTCATCGAAAATAATTATATTTGAATTTTTACACATCTATATTATTATTTTATCTATTATAAATATTTGAAACTTCTATATCATAAAGAAAGTAGTAGGTAGAAGATATATTTGATGCAATAAAGTTAGGGATGGAGAAATATCTTTTAAGTGCAATAAAATTATTAATGATTAAAACATTTTAAACATTTTGATTTGTTTTGTGAAGAGAAAATAAGTTAATGATATTTAGTTATTTTAAATCTTATTTTTTTATTAAGTTTATAAGATTATATATCGATTTGTTTTTAACTATGATTTTTTAAAAGTTTTCAAGTTTATTTTCCAATTTAATTTGTCTAAAATTTGGTAGAGATTTATTGAAATCGTAAGCTTGACGGGTGAACTGGAGGATCAAAGTGCCCCAAGGGTTTTTCAAGGGGTCGAATCCATATATATAGTCACACTTAAAGAGGAATCCATCGAATCCATATATGTAGTCACACTTAAAGAGGAATCCATTATATATAACTTTTGAATCAATAAATATTTTCACACTTAATAATGGTTTATTCAGAATTTTATAGATCGTTCAAATCAAATACTAATAAAAATAAATCACTAAATAATAGAGTAGATTAAGGAGGCTACAAATTCATCTAGAAAATAGTGGAAATTCTGGCATGATTTTTGTTAAAATTTGGTAGAAATTTTGGGAAATCTGTGTTATAGATGTCAAACTTCAGAGTTTTGGATACCTAGGGATTTTATTATGGTGCTGAATCCATTTCCACTATCAAAAAATAATTCAAACACACCTATTATCAAATTTTTTGAAAAAAATCACAAAATTACAACTAAAAATAACTTTATAAACAAATTTATGACCTCAATAAACAACACCTAAATAATATTAAAAATTGAAATAAAATAAATCACTAAATAAAATAAATTTGATATTTAATAAATTTAATAATAATAAAATATTTCAGAAGTAATTTTAAAGAAAACTAATTTATCAATGATTAAACATTGTAATATACTTAGTTATTTGATCACTTAAAATTAAATATAAATAAAAATGTGATATACCCGTGAAAAGTAAAAACAAAATTTATTTTTTTTTGTTTTCTTTTCCTTACGTTTACTTGTTTGATATGGGAAATAATTACACAGGAAACTTTGTAACTATATTGTATTTATATTGATTAAATTAAATCATACTACGATATTAATAGTTTAATCATATTACGATATCAATAGTCTAACCATGTTATAATATCAATGGTCTGGATTACATACATTAAACTGGTTCATGTGATGGTAATAAATGTCTGGAAAATATATATACAAATTGTTTATGTCTATCCCAGATTGTATTCCTCGGGATCCTCCTATGGTACTGCGATGAATTAAATGCATTTATGTGGAGGCGATTTAACATAGATGTCGCACGCTGTTTCCAACTCGGTCTGGGGTTGAGTGCTACGGGAAACTTCGCACGTAGTCGTTTTCCGGCAATAGGCCTGGTTATGAATGAATTAAGGTATCCACTTGCCCTCCACTTGGCATAAGAATGTGCAGCTGGCCGGCATTCATGCCTCGCTGCCAAGCCGATTCAGTACTCCAGCTACCCAACCGAGGTGTATACTTAATGCACCTGGTGTCTGGTACACTCCATTTCTCGAAACGGCGGCATCCCTCCTGCTCATCCTACAGTAGAGATGAAAGACTCCGGATCAACAATCATCGATCCTCCAGGTGGGCGTCATATGGTCTACGGGGTATTTTAGCGGTAAGATTTTCTTGTTTACCTCCAGATTATTTGCCAGAACAGCTTTCGGCTCTGAGTATTTGCACTCCTGCGCAGCAAAGCCCCGCCTCTACAGACCATTCAGCAATGGACGAAGGCTCCGCTTCCCGACTAAACCATGGTAAACGTTTCTCAATTCTTAGGTAACTTATTTACCGTTTCATATTCCTCTGTTAAGGATTCATTTTCTTATTCAGGTGTAATGGTTTCCTGTCGCAGGTGTCGAGTTTCGATGCCGGGCTCCACGTTCGGCGACAACCACACAACCCTTCTTACCCAGTCCACCTTCCAATTGAGAGGTGCTCGCTACACAGTGTGTTTCCTTCTTTTCGTTTTACGATTGCATTCTGGGGAACGACTGAAGTCCCTTCTCCTTCTTGGCAGGCTTTCCGTCCTTGCCTGGGTTATGAAGTCTATCAATTGTTCTTTGTTTAATCAGCAATGAAGTTTATGCAAGCACGTTTTTCTTTCTATTTTCATGTAGAGCTAGGTTCCTCCCGGGCAGTTTCATAACGAAGCCCTAACTGGGACTACGCTCGGCTCCTGGTTATCAATGTATTATGTTTCAAAGCCGAGGGATATCCCCACTGTGAACCGCTATGTAATGCTTTAATTGTATACTGATATTAAGTTTACCAACTGTGTATGAAATGAACTCCTAATATTATTTATCCGATGGATATATGCATTATTGAGTTTTCCATGAATGTCTAGGTCTTTACATTTGATTTTCCGCGGCTTGCAGAGCTACTTAATACGCTCTTACTGTTCAGTCTTTTTTGTAATCATTAAATGGAAATATTTCTCTCGCGTTTGCTTGGCCGAAATATATGTTCATGTTTTCTCTTTGTTTTCTTTTAAAAGATTGAGGGCGCTGACTTCGGGCTGTAAAAACCCTTGTCGGCATACCCTGCTCTAACCATGTCGACCTACAGTTCTCTGCTTACCAAATGGTTCTGATTATAACAACGTCTTAAGCGGCTAGGCATGTCAGAGACATGCATGCTAACCATACTGAGCCAACGACTCAGAGGTCTTTTCCTTTCTCGAGTTGCTTCACCGAGAAGTTGTATACTCAAGATGAGGATTCACGACCGCTGCCAAATTCTTGGTTCAATTTATATATGGTTCTTTTTCCAGCTCTTGCCGCCGTGCTGCCATATTCTTTGTTTCTTTATCACTATTTATGGAGATTCGTATATGTTCAAATATGTAGAGATGTACATTGTTTTTTGGTTAACTACCGCCTGTTAAAGCAAAGGTTATATGGCAGTTGATCTTTATTCATCTGTAACTTGTGTTGTAATTTTCACTTACAGAATAGTTTCGAGAAAACTGTGGTAATTCTTGCTGTATTATTTCCTTCGTTTATACTTACGCATAGGTTCCAATTTAATGCAAAAAGTATCTTACCATTATTATGCTTTTTATGGCTTGAATTACTTCAGATATTTCCTCTGAGATTTCTAACACAGTTTTTCTATCTATTATGAACTTATTTATCATTATAGCATATATAGTCCATTGAAATCTCAACTATTTCATACCTGGTTAGAGGCAAACCTCTTAGTGCGCTTGTCTACCACCCGACCTTAGGAGGGTCCTCCTCGACCTTCCACCCCCAAGCACTCCTGCAAGACCTACACTATCTACAAGTCCTCTGTTACTACCAGAGTTACGCTATCTGGTCCTTACCAGACGTAGCGATTTCAGGGAGGCTCCAACCTCCCAACATGCGCTATTTGGTCCTTACTAGACGTAGCGATTTTTGCTGCCAAGAGCAATTTTCATCTCCCCTCTTGCTATCTGGTCCTCACCAGACATAGCAATTTCTCCTTCTATTGGAGTCTCAACCGTCTCCAGAAGTAGTTAGGTTTTTCCTTTCTTATCTTTCTTTTGACAAATTTCATATTTTTATTATTATATATATTTTTTATTAATCCTCCTCACATGAGGAAAACTATAACCATTTTCAGTTGCTCTCTTGCAACCATATTCAAATGGAAATCAACCAACAATTTAATAACATGACTAGTTAAACAGTAATAACAGTCATAGTTACTCAATTCTACCAGCATAATCATAGTCACTAATTAAATTTATTGTCTTTTACTTTAAAACATTATCGATTTACCAGGGGCGTTACACCTCTCCCTCTTGAAATTCAGCATCGTCCCGATGTTGTTCACCCATAAACAGTTCAAGATAAGCTTCTTTCATGTTCTGCTCATCCTCCCAGGTGGCTTCATCTGGTCCGAAGTGCTGCCACTGCACTTTAACCTGGATGATGGCTCGTTTCCGTAGCACGATCCTTCTCCGATCTAATATGCTCACTGGTTCGACCATAAATTCTCCTTCAGGTTCCACCTGAAACACACAATATTTTGATCAGTTTTATTCTTAACGACTGATTTATTTTGTGCTATTCAAGGCACATTCTTTACCTGAATGTCTTGCCAACTAATTATGTGTTTAGGATCATAGATATATTTCTTTAATACTGATACATGGAAGACGTTGTGGACTCTGATGTGGTTGGGTAAGGCTAGTTGGTAAGCCACTGGCCCAATCCTTGCTAAAATCTAGAAGGGTCCACAAAAGCGGGGTGCCAATTTGGCGCAACCGCTCCATTGTAAAGTGCTTTTCTTTGCCCGAATTCTTACATATACATGCTCTCCTACCTGAAATTCCTTGAAATTCCTTTTCCGATCCGTGAATTTTTTTTGTCTGTCTTGGGCCACTTTCAAGTTGGCCCGCACTCTTTTAACCATTTCTTCCATCTCTTTTAGCATCTCAGGTCCCAACATGAGTCTATCTTCAGGTCCACCCCAACTGGATGGTGTACGACACTTCTGTCCGTAGAGTACTTCAAATGGACTCATTTGTAAGGATGCATGATAACCATTGTTATATGCAAACTCCACCAGATGTAAATATCTTCCCACCGACTTGGTTGCTGCATCACATAAGATCTCAGCATATCTTCCACTACTTGGTTTACCCGCTCAGTCTGTCCATTGGTTTGCAGATGATATGCGGTACTAAAGTTTAGTTGAGTTCCCAAACCTTTGAATAGAGTCCTCCAGAAAGCTGATGTGAACTTAACATCACGGTCAGATATTATGGTCTTGGGTAAACCATGGAGCTTAAAGATATTTTGCATAAATATATTTGCTATTTGCGCTACCTTGTAGGTAGACTGTACAGGTATGAAGTGAGCCAATTTACTGAGTTTGTCCACCACAACCATGATGGAGTCATTACTCTTCTTGGATTTAGGTAACCCTGTGATAAAATCCATAGTAATAACCTCCCATTTCCATTCAGGTATAGGTAATGGCTGCAATAGTCCTGCAGGGTGCTGATGTTCAGCCTTAACTAGCTGACATTCTATGCATCGCACTAGATAGTCCGTTATGTCGTTTTTCATCCCTGGCTAGTAACATTCTTTTCGAAGGGCGGTAATGAGATTTTGATAACCCGGGTGTCCTGCATAGGGACTTTTATGATACTAATCCAAGACCCTTTTCTTGACTTCAACGTGATTGGGTATGTATATTCTTTTCTTATAGTATAATATGCCTGCAACATTCATCTCATAACCCTGTTGCCTTATGTGACTGGTCAAATTTTGCGCTTGCTGTTTCTTTTGCTGGTAATCCTGATCTTGTTCAGCAGCTTGTTCGATTTCTTTATTGAGGGCAGACCATCCTTTACTAGAGGAAATTTCATAAAGGCAATGCACTTTCCAGTTTAAAGCATCATCCACCCGATTCTCTTTTCCTTTCAGGTGCTTGATCTCAAAGTCGAATCCACTCAAAAAGTCCACCCACCGGGCTTGCCTCGCGTTTAAAGTGGGTTGGTTAAAGTAGCTGGTCAAGCTATGGTGGTATGTCATCAACAAGAATTTCTTCCCTTATAGGTAATGGCGCCACATCTTTAATGCATGCATGACAACAGTTAATTCTAAGTCATAAGCAGAATACTTCTGTTCATCCTCTTTCAACTTCCTGATTTCGTACGCGATCACTTTTCCTTCCTGCATCAACACCCCTCCTACACCTTCTTTACTCGCATCAGTGTAGACCACATAATCCTTTTCCGGATCTGCAATGCTCAACACTAGGGTAGTTGTGAGAAAATGTTTAAGCTGTTTAAAACTTCGCTGACATTCTGTAGTCCATTTAAATGTTCTTCCCTTTTTTTGTAAGGACGTGATAGGGTAAGCAACCCGTGAAAATCCTTCCACGAATTGCCTATAATATCCTGCCAGTCCCATGAACGACCTTATATCTGCCACGTCTTTTGGTATTGGCCATTCCATTATAGTTTTGATTTTTTCGGGGTCCACTGCAATGCCTTCCCTAGTTATGATATGCCCCAGATACTGGATCTGTTCCTTATAAAAATCACATTTGTTATACTTGGCGTACAACTGATGTTCCCGGAGCATTTGCAATACAAGCCTAAGATGCTCTTCATGTTCTTTGATATTCTGGGAATATATCAGTAAATCATCAATAAAAATTAACACGAACTTATCCAAATACTTATGAAATACACTATTCATCAAACACATAAATGTCGCAGGTGCATTGGTCAGCCCAAATGGTAGCACCACAAACTCATAGTGTCCGTAACGAGTTCGAAAAACAGTTTTGGCTATGTCCTTCTCCTTAATTCTGATCTGGTGGTATCCGGATCTTAAATCAATCTTTGAAAATACCGTTGCACCTTTCACCTGATCAAATAGTTCATCGATGCGGGGCAGCGGGTATTTATTTTTAACTGTTAATTTATTCAGCTACCGATAATCTATGCACATACGAAAAGTTCCATCCTTTTTCCTAACAAACAATACAGGGGCTCCCCATGGTGATACGCTGGGACAAATGTACTTCTTGTCCAATAAATCCTGTAATTGCATCTTTAATTCTGTTAATTCTGGAACACTCATCCGGTGCTCGGGACACCGGGGCTGCACCGGGTACTAGTTCTATTGTGAAATCCAAATTTCTTTTAGGTGAGTCCTAGTATTTCTTCAGGAAACACATCTGCAAATTCATGCACCACTGGTATGCCTTCCAAAGTGCTCACTTTATCCTTTGAACTGGCGAGTCCTACTTGAACTGCATATATTTGACACTTTTTCCTGATGCATTTAGCCAATTGTGAAGCAGTAATTAGCCGAATCTGCACAGGCTTAAGAATACCTTGAATTTCTTGTTTATTCCCCAGTTCATCTTGATAGGATATTGCTTTTGTTTTGCAATTTATTATGGACCACCGCTTCTCCAGCTAGTCCATTCCGATCAGTACATCATATGATCTGAGAGGAAGTACGTTCAATTCTGTAGTCACTGTTTGACCAGCTATCTTCAATGGACAGTTGCTGACCTTGGCAAGCACACGCCTTTTAGCCCCAGTGGCAAGCTAGACTAACCATGGATTTTTAAATTTAACAGGTTGAAATTTACAATTTTCCACAACCTTGGGACTAGCATAACTCAATGTAGTGCCTGGGTCAGCTAAAAAAGAAATAGTTCGATCAAGAATCTTACCTTCGAACTCTATCATTGTCGGCTGGTAATCAGCTTGACGGTCTTCGAGAGCCGCATTTATTCTTGGTATGGACCAAGCCACGTCTCCCACTGTTGAGGCTTCATAAACCTGGGACACCTAATCACTACCTTTTCGATGAGGGAAGTTCTTAATATAGTGCGGTCCACCACACCCCCAACACTGCACTGGTGGCCTGGCTGTCCCCTCATTATCAACTCTGTCCAACTGTTCACTATTTTTGGAGTCATTAGGTGGCTTAAATATGAGATGATTTCTGGACTGGTTCCTATGGCTGGGACCCTTTGAGAATCCTTTACTAAAACTGCTACGAGCTCCCTTGATTCCCACAATTGTTCTATTGTTCTTTTTATCCACCCAACACTTCCCAGCATTTTCCCCTTTTTGTTTATTCTGCTGAAAACATATTCTAGCTTTTCGTATCACTTCATCCATGGTCTTCGGGTTATCAAATTCAATCCTTTCCCGCATTGTCTGGGGGAGATTTCTAACAAATCGCTGCACTTTTGCCTTTTCCTCCCGAATAAATGGTACGTAGTGGAGCAGAGATGTAAATTTAGTGACGAATTCATCCATGGTATGTTGTCCAAGTCGCAGATCATGAAATTCCCTGGCCTTTTCATCGTAGAATCGTTCAGTCAAATATTTTTCTTTGAAATATCTTTGAAAAATTTCCCAAGTTATGTCTTGCTCATTCACTCCCCGCACCATCTTAACTTCCTCCCACCATAACGTTGCTTTGGCTTGCAGTTGAAAAATAGCTAGCCGTGCCTTGAGATGGTGATCATACTCGTAAACTTGAAAATATTTGTTCATGTTAATTAACCAAGCTTCCACAGCCTCCTCAGATTCCCCATCAAAGTGGGGCGGCTTGATCTTTCGAAACTCCCCCTGCAACTCTATTCACTGTCTTTTAGAGGTTTGATGTTCCGAGACGTTATCGGATTTTTCTCCTCAAACCTCTGCCCTTTCTTCTGTTTCTTCCTGATCAGTATGGTAACCCTGTTCCTTCGACACACGCGTTTGCTCTGGGCTGGGATTGGGTTGATGCTGGTTCTGCTTATCTGATAAACTTTTCAGGATCCTTTCCTGTTCCATGGTTAATCTGGCGTTGTCCTCGCGCAACCGAGCCATTTCGTTCTTCAATTCCTGGACTATCTCCAATATAGTAAAATTGGTGTTGCGCACCTCCTCCCCTAGCTACACCCATATTTCAGGGTTTCCCTGAGGAGGAGTGACGTTTTCCACGTTCCTGTGAGGGGCGCTGCTCGTTCTCCTCATATTTTGTTGTCACCTGGTTAGAAAATTAGTATATTTCAACAGGTATGGTATACAATTCATAGCTCAATAACCCTTGCTTGCTTATTAATTTAATTATTTATATCGATGTCACTGCTGCAGTAACTCGAGGTCACAGTGTTGCAACCTGGGCTCTGATACCACTTGTGATATACCCGTCAAAAGTAAAAACAATTTTATTTTTTTTTGTTTTCGTTTCCTTACATTTACTTGTTTGATATGGGAAATAATTACATGGGAAACTTTGTAACTATATTTCATTTACATTGATTAAATTAAATCATACTACGATATCAATAGTCTAACCATATTACGATATCAATAGTCTAACCATGTTACGATATCAATGGTCTGGATTACATACATTAAATTGGTTCATGTGATGGTAATAAATGTCCGGAAAATATATATACAAATTGTTTATGTCTATCCCAGATCGTAATCCTCGGGATCCTCCTATGGTACTGCGATGAGTTAAATGAATTTATGTGGAGGCGATTTAACATAGATGTCACACGTTGTTTCCAACTCGGTCTGGGGTTGAGTGCTACGGGAAACTTCGCCCGTAGTCGTTTTCCGGAAACAGGCCTGGTTATGAATGAATTACGGTATCCACTTGTCCTCCACTTGGCGTAAGAATGTGCAGCTAGCCGGCATTCATGCCTCGCTGCCAAGCCGATTCAGTACTCCAGCTACCCAACCGAGGTGTATACTTAATGCACCTGGTGTCTGGTACACTCCATTTCTCGAAACGGCGGCATCCCTCCTGCTCATCATACGGTAGAGATGAAAGACTCCGGATCAACGATCGTCGATCCTCTAGGTGGGCGTCATACGGTCTACGGGGTATTTTAGCGGTAATATTTTCTTGTTTACCTCCAGATTATTTGCCAGAACAACTTTCGGCTCTGAGTATTTGCACTCCTGTGCAACAAAGCCCCACCTCTACAGACCATTCCACAATGGACGAAGGGCTCAGCTTCCCGGCTAAACCATGGTAAACGTTTCTCAATTCTCAGGTAACTTATTTACCATTTCGTATTCCTCTATTAAGGATTCATTTTCTTATTCAGGTGTAATGGTTTCCTGTCGCAGGTGTCGAGTTTCGGTGCTGGGCTCCGCGTTCGGTGACAACCACACGACCCTTCTTACCCAGTCCACCTTCCAAGTAAGAGGTGCTCACTACACAGTGCGTTTCTTTCTTTTCGTTTTACAATTACATTCTGGGGAACGACTGAAGTCCCTTCTCCTTCTTGGCAGGTTGTCCGTCCTTTCCTGGGTTATGAAGTCTATCAATTGTTCTTTGTTTAATCATCAATGAAGTTTATGCAAGCACGTTTTTCTTTCTATTTTCGTGTAGAGGAGCTGGGTTCCACCCGGGCAGTTTCATAACGAAGCCCTAATTGGGACTACGCCCGACTCCTGGTTATCAATGTATTATGTTTCAAAGCCGAGGGATATCCCTACAATGAACCACTATGTAATGCTTTAATTGTATACTGATATTACGTTTACCAGCTGTGTATGAAATGAACTCCTAATATTATTTATCCGATGGATATATGCATTATTGAGTTTTCCATGAATGTCTGGGTCTGTACATTTGATTTTCCGTGGCTTGCAGAGCTACATAATACGCTCTTACTGTTCAATCTTTTTGTAATCATTAAATGGAAATATTTATCTCGCGTTTGCTTGGCCGAAATATGTGTTCATGTTTTCTCTTTGTTTTCTTTTAAAAGATTGAGGGTGCTGACTTCGGGCTGTAAAAACCCTTGTCGGCATACCCTGCTCTAACCATGTCGACCTACAGTTCTCTGCTTACCAAATGGTTCTGGTTATAACAACGTCTTAAGCGGCTAGCCATGTCAAAGACATGCATGCTAACCCTACTGAACCGACGACTCAGAGTTCTTTTCCTTTCTCGAGTTGCTTCACCGAGAAGTTGTATACTCAAGATGAGGATTCACGACCACTGCCAAATTCTTGGTTCAATTTATCTATGGTTCTTTTTCCAGCTCTTGCCGTCGTGCTGCCGTTTTCTTTGTTTCTTTATCAGTATTTATGGAGATTTGTATATGTTCAAATATGTAGAGATGTACATTATTTTTTTGGTTAACTACTGCTTGTTAAAGCAAAGGTTATATGGCAGTCGATCTTTATTAATCTGTAACTTGTGTTGTAATTTTCACTTACAGAATAGTTTCGGGCAAACTATGGTAATTCTTGCTGTATTATTTCCTTCGTTTATACTTATGCATAGGTTCCAATTTAATGCCAAAAGTATCTTACCATTATTATGCTTTTTATGGTTTGAATTACTTCAGATATTTCCTTTGAGATTTCTAACACAGTTTTTCTATCTATTATGAACTTATTTATCATTATAGCATGTACAGTCCATTTAAATCTCAACTATTTCATACCTAGTTAGAGGCAAACCTCTTAGTGCGCTTGTCTACCACCCGAGTTTAGGAGGGTCCTCCTCGACCTTCCACCCCCAAGCACTCCTGCAAGACCTACGCTATCTGCAAGTCCTCTGTTACTACTAGAGTTACGCTATCTGGTCCTTACCAGACGTAGCGGTTTCAGGGAGGCTCCAACCTCCCAACATGCGTTATCTGGTCCTTACCAGACGTAGCGATTTTTGCTACCAAGAGCAATTTTCATCTCCCCTCTTGCTATCTGGTCCTCACCAGACATAGCAATTTCTCCTTCTATTGGAGTCTCAACCGTCTCCAGAAGTAGTTAGGTTTTTCCTTTCTTTTCTTTCTTTTGACAGATGTCATAATTTTATTATTATATATATTTTTTATTAATCCTCCTCACATGAGGAAAACTATAACCATTTTCAGTTGCTCTCTTGCAAGCATATTCAAATGGAAATCAACCAACAATTTAATAACATGATTAGTTAAACAGTAATAACAGTCATAGTTACTCAATTCTACCAGCATAATCATAGTCACTAATTAAATTTATTGTCTTTTACTTTAAAACATTATCGATTTACCAGGGATGTTACAAAAAATATATTTTAAATAATGTTAAAATTATGTTTTTATTACGAAATCCTTTATTTATTTTGATTTTTTTCTATGTAATAATAATAATCTTTAGTTACAAATATTTTTAAATTTATTTGTGTATTATATTTCTTTATGAGAACGAATACCATATAGAAAAATATACATGGACGAAAGTATGTTTGATGTGATTATCTAACTTTGTAAATTTACACAATTTTTAATAGTTTAAGATTTAAATTTTTTAACTAAATTTAATTTATTAAAAAAAATTAATAATTTTAATATTATTTAAATTATTAATTTAAATATTATTTTTTAAGCGAGTAGTTTTTAAGTGTTATTTTTTGAAAAGTCTTTTTATTTATTTTGCGATTTAGTTTGTCTAGAACCATATAGAGATTCATTGAAATCATAAGTTTGATGGATGAATTGTTCATAATCGAAGTACCTCACGGTGTTGAATCCAAGTG
Source organism: Pinus taeda (assembly GCA_000404065.3). Taxonomy (NCBI): domain Eukaryota; kingdom Viridiplantae; phylum Streptophyta; class Pinopsida; order Pinales; family Pinaceae; genus Pinus; species Pinus taeda. The sequence goes on from APFE030399779.1 coordinate 176,208, forward strand.
CCCTAGGGTATTGAATAAATCACACACAGATCCATTGAAGTCACAAGTTTGATGGGTGAACTGTTCATAATCAAGTGCCCCATGGTGTTGAATCCAAGTGCCCTAGGGTACTGAATCCATATATGTAGAAAAAAACAATTTAAACAACACAAATCAAGATTTGACCATAATTTTTTTGGTCAAATTCTCCACAAAAATTGCCAAAAACTCCAAAAAGTCACACTCAAAGACTACTCCTTTTTAAAGTATAAGTCAATGATTAGATTGCAAATTTTAATTTAATAAATATTTTATATTTACGAATATTTTAAATTTAAAATTGTTAAAATATTAGTTTATATAATATAATATATTAATATATTATATATATTATATATAATTATATTATATTATATATTTATATATATAAACATTATTATTAAGTAATGGTATAGATTCATCTTAATTGTGGATTTATCATGTATTGAGATGTATCTGGTGTAATTTTTTTCTCAATTTAAAACAATTTTCACTTCTTAAGAAATCATTTTATATAAATGACATATATGGAGTTAAGATGGTTTTACACACACACTTCTATTGAACATTGGAAAGTTAATCTTTTCTAAATTCATATCTTTATCTTATGTTCACACTGAAAGATATTGGACTATTCTTGTCGTCTACATCAAAAGATTAAATTTCAAATATTAACCACTTTTTATATCTAAATCCATATTTACTTTTTTCACATTGACCTAATACAATTATAAAATTACTGCGCAAATTATCAACTAACAAATTATCATATAATAAATTATATCAACCACATTTGTTAATATTGTTGTGTTAGTGTTAACTCTATGTTGAAATTAGAAAGAATATGGTTAAGATCCATCTTAACTCCAAATCATTACATGGAGGTGTAAGCCTTTCCTTATTTCTCAATTAAAAAAAAAGAAAATCATTTTAAGGGATTTGATCCTTATAGATCCAAAATTAAAATGGAATTATGTTTCTTCTTTAAAAAATTAAAATGGATTTATGTTTATGTTTCTTTTTTGCATCAGAGACATTATATAACCCAAACCCAATATGAGGGAGATGTGTAATTCATTCCATGTTGAATCTTGAGTTATAAGTGTCACATTTAAAATAAAAATAAAATATTCACAACGATGACGACTGTAACAAAAAAATAGTATATTTTCAAAATAAAAACAATGTTGGCCATAAAAAAAAAAAAAATGAATATACATATTTGGTTAGTTTTAATTAAAAACATCATAAAACATCAATAATACCACCCTCATTATGTTCTTTCCATTAGTTGTTGATATTACAACTTGAATAAGAAGTGGTAAAGTATTTCACTCTTAATCCAACCATAAAATGAATATACATTTCTGGTGGTCAGTTTTAATTAAAACACACCATAAAACATCAATAATACCACCCTCATTATGTTCTTTCCATTAGTTGTTGATACTACAACTTGAATAAGATGTGGTAAAGTATTTCACTCTTAATCCAACCATAAATAAAATAGCAATTGCATCACATGTTGCAAAGGTAACGCCCTAAGGTAGTAGCATAGGAAAAATAGCATAGAAGAAAGAAATAAAAAATTTATGCAATTTTGTGGTAGTAGCATAGGAAAAAATAGCATAGAAGAAAGAAGTAGAAAATTTAAGCAATTTTGTTTCTTTACTAGCGTTTGTCGCAAAAATGAAAATTGTAGGTAATAAAATTTTCAATTGGTAATAGAATTTGATCATGAGTATAAAGTAGAAGGAATCAAAGACCAAGTTTTTTTAATTCCAAAAATATAAAACTAATTAGGAGTATAATTAAATAACCTCGAATTATTAACAACTACAAAATAATATTTGTTCCCAAATATTACATCTCTTATCAAATTGAAATTCAACACACAAAAGAGGGAATTTACCGATATGAGTTAAATATTCATGGCCAACAAAGTTACAGATTTGATCACTACAAAAAATCAACAAATTGAGTATTTCTTTGAAAACAAATGCTCTGTTAGGACAAATTGTTGCATGAATTCTCTAACCTCAAATAAAGGTACAAGTTACTATCTTTGAAAAGCTAACAAAAGTAATGCAGACGACTGAAAAGAAGGGGTTAAATTATAGCATATCCATGGAAGACTCATTGACAATTGTCAACAACTTAAAATGGCGACATCTCTTGCATTGTATCCATTTTCCTGTAAATTTGGGGGAGCCTTGAATGTTACTATATCAGTCACATTTGTCTTTCTAAAATAATAGGAGAGATTTTTCATGACGATGCGATCTTCGAAATTGGAGGTTGGATACATGGAGAGGGAAGGAATGTATCTGGGTTCTGCCATAAATGACCTGAAAATTAGGGATATGGAAATGGATGCTGCAAGGGTCTTTGCATCATCTGAGCCCACCCAGGAAGCCAACTCAATATCTCACTTCCACAGTTCTGCTCAATAGTCTCCGACGGTTTCTATGTTTCCTTTTCTAGTAGGGCATTATATTACCCTCCTCCATCCCCTTGATCGTGGTTGCTAAAACTATAAGAATTTATGAAGTTATCCCTTCTTTCGGGCTTGACAACGACAAAAACTTGAAAGAATTCACTGCAAGGAAGCCATTTTAAGCCCCGGCAAAAAAGTATCACAGTGGATGAATTAAGCCTGAACATGGAATCTCCCCCATCAAAGAAAACCCCATAGACCCAGTCAAGGCAGGCGACATTGTTGGGGTTTTGATGAACGAATTCGAAAATATTGGAGGAGGACTCTAAGAGCACAACAAGGTTGGAGCAAGTATTTTCCCCAACAATGCACACCCATCTCTAGTATTTTGCACAACCTTCTCTGGTATTCTACTTCTTCCATAATGAACAATACTCAAGCTTGCACTCCCTCAATGCGAACATGACCTTCTTCACCCATAAATCTTGAATCACTTTGAAACCAAATAATATATTACTCCAAGATTTAATTAAAAAAATGAGTGTATCTCTTCATATATATAGGTGAGAAATTTTTTGTTCCATCTATTAAAAGGCACACGCCCTTACCCAGTGCTAATGTTGGAGAATAATGATGAAAATCAACATGAAGAAGCATTTTCTCATATGAAAATTCATGATTTGGTTTCAAATTATAGTTATCTAGATTAGCGGAACAACTAATTGTACATACAGTGGCTCTCAATATCTCTGCTATGAATAAATTGTAAAGACATTCGCACAAGGTTGTGCACTAAAGATAATATAAATACCAATGTCAATATACATAGAGTATGAGGAACGAAAATGAGTTAGAAACCACGACAAATGGCCTCATTCCCAGTTATCACACATTACTCATGAATCATTCAGCAGTTGAGAAGGCTTCTCATAGGAATGTGGCACAGTCTTGGCCTAGACATTTGCACAAGGTTGTGCACTAAAGATAATATAGAGGCCAATGTCAATATACATAGAGTATGACGAGAAAAAATGAGTTAGAATCCATGACAAATGGCCTCATTCCCAATTATCACACATTACTCATGAATCATTCAGCAGTTGAGAAGGATTCTCATATGAGGTTGTCATGGTCTCGGCCTTCTTCGCTAAGAAACCCTGATAGGGTCTATTCTTCTCATATGAGGACATTGATAACAATATATTTCTAGTGCCCTGTGAGAGTTTGCAAGCTCCAACAATAGAAGCAGTGAATAATACAAGGAAAAAGAGAAATGACCTATGCTCGATAGGTTATCAATAACTGTTTCATCCAACTACTTTCACCTTCCATGATCAAATGGATTAACATCCTTTAATAGTCTAACATATAATCCAAAGGTACAGAGTGATGACAAGTGGGAAGCAGGAAAGTTCTTCTCAAAGAGGAACACCTTACAACGTAAATATTTTGATGTTCATGTTAAATAACAAAATTTTATATCAAGCTTAAAAAAAAAAAAAAAAAAAAAAAAAAAAAAATCATCTTATATTTTCACTTTCTAGTGTGAGGAAGGTGTATAATTCGTATATTGTTTATAAATATTAGTATAGTATTTTAATAAATTATTTGAATATACATGTTAATATATTTCAATATCATCTTCATCAACTTCATGCATATGTATATAAAGAGAGAAAAACTTAAAAAAAAATGAAAGAGAAAAAAAAACCACATTTTAATGGGATAATGTAATACCCCTCGATGAAGAGTAAAAATTTTAATTGCTTCTACCAAAAATAACTTGGTAGACTATGGGCTAATAAAAAGCCAGATGTAATGTAATTAAATTACCAATATTAGTTATGGTCAGCCAAGGAATCATGGGAAGGTAGAAATGCTAAATGAGGATTTACCTATCATGCAATTAATGGACAATTACTCCTCTCTATGCCACGAGGGTATGAGAGGAACCTAAGGCAATCTAGAAAGAGGAGAAAAAGAGGAGAGGAGAACTCATCACCTCAGATAGGATGTTGTGTATGTAACACAAGACGTTGCCATAGAGAATTTCTTGAGCTGGTTGTAGCCAGTGGAACTTCTATACATCCCTATTAGTTTGTGAAAGTTCTGAGCAAGAAATTCGTGGGTTGGTTAGGGCTAGTGGAATTTCTATGCAAACCTACATGTTCTTTTTCCAAGAAATATTTATATGAAGGGAAATTGGCTCAGGGGGAGCTATGGTGGGATACTGTGCTCGTTGGTTGGGAGGAGAATCATCCCTTTCTAGGTGATTTCCTATGGCAATCTACTAATTTGGAGGAGATAAGTGATTATGTATGTTCTAGTGGATATTTCTTCTAAGATATGTCTTTCTATAAACAACATTTGTGAAATGGTTTTGTAAATTATTTATGTGATATGTTTATGTAAATTTTGTTTGTGAAATGGTTATGTAAATTGCTCCATAAACTGATTTTGTGAGGGCTAAAGAATTGACTGAATAATGTAAAGGATATAATTGAGTGACCTGAATGAAAATTTTTTCTAACATAAGAGTTAGTATCTCTGTCCAAAATAAAACTGATTTAGTACACTAGGTATTAGAGACTAGATTAATTCCATGGCCTAGCTAGATGATGACAACATCCAGGGAATAGTTCTAAGTCTCGATAACAAATGAAGGAAAGAACTCGGCTTGTTGTAAGCATGTTTCATACAGTTAAAAAAAATATTAGATTACATAGGTACTGCAATCGATAATCTAGCAGAGGAAGAATGTACGAGTGTGGGAAACATACATTGAAAACACAGTTGAGCACATAAAGCATAGTGTAAACATCATTTAAGTCATAACTTTAATTTCTGACACACATAATCATACCAGGGGTCACTTTTAAACAATAAAGAAAATATTTGTGTTCAAATGCTCTTGTACAACAGAGAAACAAAAGAAAAATGTTATTAAAACTGATATTGGTTCATTTTGGGCCAAGGTCGTCGGGAGCCAACAAGCCATAACAGTCCTCACAGTTCAAAAGAAACAATAGAAGGTAGAAAAGTCCATATTATTGGACTGTATAAAATCTCAACTAATCTAAGATATTGTTCTACATTAATAATAGCATATTCATCATATTGAAATGAGCAAACAAAGCCTGGAATTGAACTCCAACATTAGACAAGAATTACAAAAAAAACAAGTAGTCATTCTAAGCAATACAGACTTGAATTAATTTAAGAAATGAGAAATAATATGAAAAAGGACCTTCAAACTAGAAGATGATAATTAATCATCGACTACATAATTGTAACAATTACTTAACTGCATTGTGAGTATCATAATAGTCCAATTCAATAGGGTTTTTGTTCCGTGAAACAAAACATTTAGTATAACCGTAGAGTAACACTGTATAGTGGGGAGGGGGGGGGGTGTCAAAATTTGTTCCTAGGTCGAGAGGTTCTAACCAGGGTATATTATATACAATATATATGCATGCACTATATGTTCAACAATTAGACTAATCTTGTTGGATAATTGTATACATGCAGGCCATAGGTCAAGCATAAAAAAATCTACACCCGAACGAACAGAAAACCAAATAATCGTCTACCATTAAGCTATGATTTGGACGTTAGCAAAGGTATTGTAACATATATCTACAAATTATAATTTGGATCTGAAGGGTTTGTAAAATTTAGGGCAAGTAACACACACACACACACACACACATATATATATATATATTAATATATAGCATACAATTTCTTGAAAAACCCTAATATTTCCAAATTAAAAAAAATTCCAAGTAGGAGTTTCCCCAAAGAATACCTCGCGGAACTATACAATCCAAATCCTCAAGCAACAACCTTTTCTCTTGGCATGGCACAATGCGTAGTCTCTTCCTCCTAGAACTGCGCAGTTCACAACCTAAGTTCTCAAGCCAAACCCATGAGTCCCAGAACTATGCAATCTTTCTCTCCATCAAACCCAACATTGCGCATTGCACAATATTAGTCCTCAAGCCTCAGCCTTGAGCTCCTAAATTTGCAACTATGCAATCACCTTGCCTCCTATCCTTATAGTAGTATGAATTTCGTAATTTCAGTGCTCAAGCCCGGGCCTTGGCCTACGAAACTGCGCAATTCAGCCCTCCAACCTGGCCCCAACTATGAATTCTACAATTTGTAAGTTCAAGCCCAGTTATACAGCTCTTGAGTTGTGAAATTGTGTAATAAAAAAGTCTTCTCTACCTTCCAGAACTGCACAGTTGGCTAAAATATCGCAAACCCCTTCAGCCCGACTCACTGAGTCCCAAATCTACACAGTCTTCCTGCCTAGTCCATCTTGGAATGCTCATTGCACAGTCTCAAGCCTCAAGCTTCACCCCTGACTTCCTGAGCTGAATAACTGTGTAGTCACTGAGTCTCTTCCTCAGCCTACAACCTAGTTCCAGCTCAGTGAGTGGATCAACATGCATCATTTGAGAGTACAGGTTTATCAGACTGATGTCATCTTGTCACAAGTGGATTGCAAATGCAGGTACTCTGTCATGCTATGGAAAGATGATGAAGAAGGATATGGAGAAGGAATACATGCTAGAAGATACATATGGAGCTGAAGAGTTAAGATGATCATCAGGCGAGAAGATGAAGGAACACTAGATTATAAGCGAATATCAAAGATCAGGACCGCATGAAGACTCCATCTGATTCACAACCATTTGGAGGGTAGATATGAAGAACAAATCAATTCTATCATGAGGATGAAGCATTGCACATATTGTGTTGAAGACAAAGGAGAAACAAATAATGGCTTGACATTTCCATGTCATCATTCAGTCCATGTCAGCAGCGTCATGTCCTGTCATGTCATGAGTCATCATATGCCACATCATTATGGTGGATTTTGTAATTATCTATTCAAAATGTATTGTAAAGTGGAAGTCCGAAGGACGTGTACAAAAAATGAAGGGTCATGTAAAATTGAAAAGTCATATGAAGTCAAACAGTCATGAGAGTAGTCAAAGAGTTGCAAGGGAGGTGAAACATCACTCCATTGATTATCTATACGCCCTCATTATATGAGAAAAGGAATTTTCAACTTGGCTCCTCTTGCAATACATTAGAGAGACAAGCTAGTTCTTTTGGGGAGTAAGGAGTGGCTCCAACACTCCACTATTGGGGCTAGTGGTGTTCGTTGTATACATGTGTCTTGTGACCTTTACTTAATATCAAAAGTATCATTGCCAACATGTTCTTCCTGCATGGACTATGAATATTTATAAGACTATTATGTGGATGTTTGTAATTCATGTTTGCTTTCATCTACGCTAAAGTAGTTGAACTATTTCATTTATTTTTGTACTTATCATATTGAGGATGTGTTGTAATGGTTTCTATAACGGTCGCGTCCTTATGGACTATTCCGCTAGATGTTAGACAAATATTTCTTTTGTATAATGGTTGTAATAATTGTGGCACCTTACGGAATATTTTGTTGGATGTTAGATGGATCCTTTCTGTTCATGTGTTTCTCTGCTAGGGTGGTACCATTACTTCTCTCTTGGAGGCTCACTTTCTCCTTCCCTCTGTAGTAGAAGAACCTTGACACACCTGCAACTGAACATTCACCAGGCACACTTACTTCCTTTTTGAAGGCATACACATGTTCCTCCCTCTTTCTGACAGTTAGAGCCAAGGAAAATCTATAAGAATACATGGAAACCAGACAGATATTCTAGATTAGGCTCTTATCTCAAATGGTGTGAGGTCTTATTGGGACTTCACATTGGGGAGACCCCTTTGGTTGACGAATTTCCAGCATCGTCAGTAGGAATGTATGTGGCCCATCTATCATTAGCATTTTCATCTATAAATTGAAATCTTTAACGTATTTAACTGATGCATATTTTGTATTTTGGTTGTAGGCGATGTTTTTGATGTCACTGTTGTCATTGAAAACGAAGAGAACATGGCCTACTATTTGATATGATGCACACAGGTGAAAAATAGGTTGGTGAGACCATATAAATATGGGAATTTCAGATACCAAATAGTGACATGGTTGTGATGGGCCATTTTTTTGAAAAGTTTAAAAACAAACTGATCACATCATTTATTGATATTTTATGCCTGAATATACATCTTGTCAATACAGTCATCTAGTCATAGCATCTCAGACCAATCTCATAGAAAAAATGTGAACCAAGGAGATTGAAGATGATATAATCAAACCATGAATGTATTCGAGAGAATTGCATTCCTATGAGCCATTGGACAGATGAGTAGATGATGCAAATGACAAGCCTTGAAGCTGGGTCTATAATAGTCAAGTGCATTCTAATCTAGTATAAGAGATCTCAAATGTATGATTTTTGTAATTTATAAATGTGACAGTTGAATACTTTTGTAATTTTGTAATTTTGAATAGAGAAATGTTTTCCTCTAATCTAGGATGGATTCATAATGGTGTACATATATGTTATATAAGATTTAGTATCCTTGAGGTGCCTAAGTTTCTAAAGTACACCAAATTCCAAGGAGATTTTATTTTTAGGGATAAGATCCTTATGTGAACCCCATAGATCTAAAATTTAATTAAAGTTTAGAGTCAATAGGGATTTAGATTTAGATTTAATTACAAATTTTCATCTTAAATTTTTAAAGGTTATGTGTATCATATTCATGTTGAGCATGCAAGAAATTTCATAGATATATATACATGTCATACATATTTGGTTTCTAGAAAATCCATTTCAGTATGTAACAACCAAGTTGATATATTATTTTACTTAAAATGGAACTTCAACAATCTAGGTTATGAAGAACATTGAAATATAAAACATGGAAAAGAGTTACACACAAACTTCATATTCATATATATATATATATATATATATATATATATATAATTAATATATATATATATATATATCATGCTATGATTATTAAGCTCTTTTAGATAACCTTAAAAAAATCGAATAAAACTTATTAGTAGTTTACATCTTAGACATCTAAATTAAATTCATTGTATTTAACATACATTGATTGTTCCCTAAAAGACACTTTCTACCAGCCAATATGACAACTAAAATTGTTATTTTGTAAAATTTTACTTCTTGAATGTTCTTAATTGGATGTATTAAGTTAAGGAATTGATTGAAACATTTGATAGCCAACTAAATTTAGGAAAGTTCATAAAATTATATAAAATTATCTAAAAACTCATCATTAATTGTTTTTTGGTATATTAAATTCCAATACACATAACTTATATTATGTGTTATGACTAAGTTGTTGTAGATGACCTCAAAAGAAATACAATTTAGTAAACAAGTTATTAGTTGAACATTACTAGTTGAAGACATCTTTTAAATTGAATTTAAAATATATTTCAATCCTATTGGTGTACTTTAATTGAACCATGGACATATATTTTAGTGCATTTTAAGTATCAAAATGACTTGCATCATAGTTTAATATTGTACTTATTTTCTTAGTTTATTTCCTGAGAAGTCAAAATTGCTATCTTTTTAGCTATGTATGATAATAAACTATCCAAATGAAAATGTATACAAATTACATTATACAAATGAACATCCACAAACTGAAATAATAAGCATCCATAAACTGGAATAATGTTCAGGCATCCATAAACTGTCCATGTATGAAAATATACGAAGTCTGTACATCACATGTGAATGTGCTCTATGAAATGGGCCTCAAAATATACAAACTATCTATGATCCACTCTCGAAAGCATCACTTTTGGAACTCTTATGTATGTTCCACTACGAAGAGTGAGCATCCATAATCCGATACTAAAATATAACACATTCAAATTCAAATTAATGAAAACATTATTTCTACAAAATAAGCAATCTAGAAATAAATTATTTTGAATTGTGCATTTAAATAGCCCCCTACCTATGACTTAGTCGAGTGAAAATGGAAGTCAGGTGGGGTGGGGGTATGATCAATCTAGGTTTGGTGCTTCCGTTCTTGTGGCTGAATGCCTCTGCCCAACATCCCACTCATGTGTCCACATAATTGCAACAACCCTGGTAAAAGTTCCATGTAATAAAAGTTAATAAAGGAAAAATAATAACCACAGTAATGGAACACTTATTCCAAGCTAAATGTTGGGCAAGTCATCCTAGTGTGGGTCTTCATTTGGTTTATTATGGTTAAGGAAATTGGCAAAGGTGATGGAAAAGGATTTGGAAAGGCCAAATGACATTAATTAGCATTTTATCTATGAAAATAATGGAAATTACGAGAAAATGAAGGTGAAAGGTCACAAGTTGCATGTGAGGAGGAAAATGAAGGAAAATAGAGGCCTCATTAATAAAAAGGCTTATGATGATCAGTTGGTATCTTTTGTTAGTTTAGTTTTGGAGCTCTCTATCTATTCTCTCTTTCACACTCTAGGACACTTAGAGTTTTATTGGAGCACTTTAGCATTGGATCAACAAAAGCAAATAAGGTAATAGGAAGCAAAGATCAAGAAAGAAAGAGAAGGACCTAGCAGCTACAATAGAATTATTTGTAGGTATTGATTTGCATGTGTGATTTCCTTGCTATATTTAGCATGCATGGTTATGCATGTGCATTCTCGGTTCTCTTGTTGTCACGGGCATGGGTTTTTCCAGGCGTGACAATGTTTTTCAACCTAGCCTTTCCATTTTCAGATAGCCATGGTGTGGTGGGTTCTTTTGTATGTGGTTGAGCTAGATTGTTGGATAGACTCGAAGTTGAGTGAGGTGGTCCTAGGATTATTCACAAGACTAGGAATCCCGGGATGGGATACACGGTAAATTCTAAATGTGAACACCTTGATTGAGCCTGGGAATCCATCGACCAATGAATATAGGGATACACGGTAAAGCTAAATGGTGAGTACCCTTGATTGGACCTAGGAATCTCGGTATGGGATACACAATAATCCCATAGGGTGGAGACCTCATAGGCCTAGAAATCCTTTGACCAATGAATGGTGGGATACACGGTAAATCCGAGAAGTTGGGACAGACAAATCCCTCATGGTGTAGGTGGATAGATCTGGTCACATCCATGTTTTTTTTGGCCTAGTGATCTGGTGACGATTGTGGTAAAGCTTGGTATTGTATGTTTATTGTTTATGGCCTAGTGATCCAGTGGGGATTGCAGTAAAGCTTGCTTCTATTGTTGAGGGTGAGGTGGTGTAGCCTCAGGAAGCCCTGGTTGATTTTGGTTGTAAGTCCCACATTCATTCTTGGAATATGGCATGGGGTGATTAGTGAAAAAAATATTTGGTTCAGCTAATCTATGGTCGGGTGGTATGTGGCAGTCCCGAACCTGGTTGGCCTAATCATTCATTAATAAGAATTATTTCTCCTTGGTATTTTATGAGAAAATGTACTGGTTCATATGAGGCATTTATGGATGATGTATCCTTGTTATTTGTGTTGGTTATATGTTGGCTATGAGCAAGTTTTATGACAGAGATGATTTATGGCTCTCATCATGTTTTGATTTGTAAATAAATGTAAAATGAATAGATGATAATGCATCTAATGTGATAAGGCATCAACGCTTCTCAGCAATTCTCAAATAAGTATGATACCCGTATGCTCAGATATATTGTTATGACCTATAGCATGCATATTTGTGACATGTTTGACAAAATTCCTGTCATGGCTAGTAAGGTTCTAGCCAAGTATTTGTTCAAGTATTTGCATTTGTATAATTGTTTCGATGTTACTTTTTATTCCTGGAAGTTTCATGGAATTCTAGGCAATGGCCCAAGTCTTGGCCCTGAAAAAGTTGCATAGAATTCAGAGTCGCAGGCTCAGAACTAGCTAAAAAAGACCCTAGTCACTTGCATGCCCATGCTTTGAGAGTGACTGGATGGCCCTAGTCGCATGCATGCCAATGTCATGGTAGCAACTAAGGATCTAGGGCAGAGAAGTGTCAAGTTGTCACAAGGATTAATGACTTGGAAGGGTTGGTTGGCTCTTGTAGGTTCTATGGTATGTGTAGAAGGTCAGATTGGTTGTGTTGTGTTAGTTCCACTTCCTTAAATGTACATGGAGAGTTGAATCATATTGTAGTAGCCTCTCGTCACATGTTTACCCCAACAAACTGGTTAACTTGGGTAAATGTGGGAGGAGAGTGTTACAATAACTACAACATTGACACCCGTCTGCATCTGGGCATGTGTACACAATGGCAAAAGAAAATTATAATTAGTTTATGAATTAATTAACATGCATACATGTAACTTAAAAAATAAAATGTTGAAATTGTAAGAATAAAAAAATTCACCTCAACTGATAGTCCATGAGTGTTATGAGGTGGAGGTGGAGGTGGAGGAGAATGAGCCATGGAAACATGCACTAGAGGAGGTTAATCGAGCTGGTCAATTTCTCCCTCAAATAACCTTCGAAGCTCATTTTTGTAGCTAGGTTGTGCATGCATGTTATCATGATATTATTAATATAAATGCAATCTGATACAAACTTATTAATATAAATAATGTAAAATTTGATGATAAGAGTCAAAAGTTTCAGATATTTGTACCTGGTCTATGTCACATGGGCCGTTCATCCTCCAAGTGTCACAGATGGTATCATGACACGTACATGCATGTGAAAAAAGTTGGTCATGCCCTAGACTCTCAAGATATGAGTCATCGTGTAATGTGACTGGTGGGCCATGAGGCAATGAAGGTGGTAAGCTCATCTCTCCATGCAATGCATCATGTGTAATGGCCAATGTCCTCTACATGTTATCTACAATAGTATGCCTAGTCTCAACACCAAGATATGATGACTGCTTTAGCTCTGTCAACAAGATCATGCTCCGAGATGATCATGGAAACAATATCAGAGGTGGTGCTACATGTGCAGAGTCTCTACAGGCCTCGACACATTCATAACTACATCCCAAACTAGATCCATAAAACTTAGATCCAATGCTTGTGTAATCCGACCTCATATGTAGAACAAAATATGCATATATATGCTTTACAAAATAAATGGGGACCTGGTCATGGTGGGGGAACTGGCCCCAAGCTCCAATGAATTGATCATAAACCAGAGGGGTTCATCAACATTCATAAAATATTTTATTAGAATTAGACTAACATGTCTAGCATGAAATTCCAGAGGGATGTCAAACAATTCTCCACGAATATCAATGTTCTTGGTGGCATCTTTCACTGCCTTCCAAGTATGTGGCCCTCTAACCTCCAACCTCCTAACCTTATGTATGGAATATAGGAGATGGATTTGTGGGCCCACCCTCTGGTATGTCTCAATCAAACTGTTGACGTTATCCAACATCAGATATAAACTATGTCTAATAGGTGAACTACCAAAGATTTTATCTAGCTCTCATGTGATCTATGTATGTTGGGCCCTAACATCCTCAATTTTGATACTGGCTATAGTGTTGTTCCATGAAGGGATCGACATTGCACTTTGATCCTCGTCTTCACCTTGTTGAGGGTCTGAAAATCATAATACACGCACACACACACACACACACACACACACACACACACACTAGAAGCATAATAACATATACATTAAATTCAAGCACATCAATTGAAGACGATTTAAAAATTAAATACAATTTTAAGATATAAACACATAAAGTTTAAAGTGGAGTAAAAATGCAAAATGCATACCTGAAATAGGTGAAGAAGGTCCACTATTTGTAGCAAGATCATCAATAGAGACATAAACACTTCCTCTGACACTCTGACTTATGTCGGAGGGAGGATATATAAGTGGAATAGACACTCTATTATGGCTATGTGATCTAGCCCAACCATGTATAACAAATACCCCAACACTCTAATAGGTTGCGGTTGGGGGGTGTGTGGGAGATGGCTCTACAAATTACATATAATACATATAAACTAATAAAAAAATGTTGGCATAGAAAGAATGTTGACAAGAAAACCATTTATAAACTCAGGTAGAATAATCTAGGCTAAAGTCCTAAACTAAGTAGAGTGTTTATTTTGATAAATTATTGAGTTCCATGTGAACAAAATAAAAAAATGTGATTGAAAATCTAGCTTACACTTTTTCCATTTATAAATAATGCATTTTATTCATAGAGCATAAATATGTAAATATATGTAAAAAAAAAATCATAAATCTATTTGAAAAACTAAAAAAACTTGATGCCAACCAAATATTCCATAAGGCAAGTTCTTATAATGTTTGATTTTGACACATGACATGTACTAGGTGCAAGCACATAAAGACAATGTTTCTAGTAAAACACACTACATAATGAATCAATATGGTACAAATTAGAAAAGAGTCAAAATGCTTATATATTCACTTTAAATGCACTTTTCATCATGGATTTAATGTATGTATCAATGGATGCATTGTTGAAACTTATATCTATATATATATATATAATATATATATATATATTATATATATATTATATATATATATATATATATATGCTATGTTTGCATTATATATAGTAAATGAAAATATGGGAAGTGTAAGTTACAAAATCATTACTCAATTAATAAATTTAATAAGGGTGGGAACTAAGAGATATATAGTTGTCATGTATCATTATATTAAATAATTCTACAAATATGAGTAATGGAAACTTTAAGGAAAATCATAGTTTATAGATCAACTAGATTTTTTAAAAAGTTGTTGAGCATCACCCATCTTATGTTATTATGAAAAACACATTATGTTAAATAGTTATAAAACTATGTTAAATGTTATATATGCGCGTGTGTGAGAAATGTTATAACTATAACTATGTTATATTTAGTTATGTTACATGCTATGTTAAGTTATATAATTATTGAGGTGCTCTACAACCCAGTATGGGAGTAGACGTAAACACGTAAAGATTTAACATTTAACATTTTTAATCTAACGTTCTTCCAGATAAATAAAACCTTTTTTTATACTTACTCCATAGGTATATTAAATAAATATAAATATAAATAAACTAGATGTATGGTAAATAAATAAAACCTCTTTTTATATTTACTACATAAACATCTTTATATTTACATAAACTCAAAAAAGAGGTTTTATTTAGGTGAAGCCCCTGGGCCAAATACCATGGGACAAATTATTATTGATACCATGGGCCAAATACCATATTTATAAAAGAGGTATGGTAAATAAATATATAAAAGAGGTATAAAGAGGTAAAATAAAAACATATCAAATAGTACTAGAAATCAACATCTAATTATATACCAAACATATGAACCAAATTATTGTTAATAGCATGAAAAAAAAAACATTATTAACCCTAATATTAATATTAATATTATTATTATTATTAAAATCTAATATTCATATTAATATATTATAATATTAATATTGTTAGATTTTAATAACTTTGGATTAATACAATACTAATTGTGTTATATTTAAATATATATTAATATATCATGATATATGTATTTTAACTCTATATATATATGGGATGGGATAACAAAGATAGAATGATAGAGGTGGAGAGCTAGGGGGAGTCAGAGGGAAGAGATGGAGATAAAATGAAGGAAAGGGGAGAGGAAAAATGAAGAGAGAGAGAGTGGGAGAGGGGTGGGAGAGCTAGAGAAGGGTAAGAGAGGGAGAGGGAGACATAAAGATGGAGGTGGGAGAGAGAGAAGGAGAGAGGGAGGGAGAAGGAGAGAGGGAGGTAGGCAAGAAAGGGTGAGAGAGGAAAGATGAGAGAGAGGAGGAGGAGAGAGGGAGAGGAAGAGAGATGGATTTGGAGGGGGAGAGAGGGAGGGGAAGAAGAAAGACATATAGAGTGAGAAGTGGAGAGAGAGAGGGAGTGACAAGGGAGAGATGGACAGAAAGTGTGTATCTTTAGGGGTGAGATAAAGAGACAAAGAAGGAGATGGAGACAAGGGGGGAGAGAAGGAGAAAGGGAGGTATATGGTAACACAGTTGGGGAGAGAGAGAGAGTGATGGGGGAAGAGAGAGGATTGGAGGGCAAAGAGAGAGAGAGAGGAGAGAAAGAGAGAGGGAGGAAGGACGAGAGAGAGGAAGAGAGTGATGGGGGAAGATATAGGATTGGAAGGGAGAGAGAGAGAGAGGCAGGAGAGAAAGAGAGAGGGAGGAAGGATGAAATAGATGAAGATAGTGATGGGGGAAGATATAGGATTGGAGGGGAGAGAGAGAGAGGGAGATATTGATGGGGGAATAAATAGAGAGGTACGAGAGGAAGGACAAGAGACATGAGGAGAGAGGGAGGGATAGAGAGATGGAGTTGGAGGGGGATAAAGGGAGGGAAGAAGAAAGACACATAGAGTGAGAAGTGCAGAGAAAGGGAATGACAAGGGAGATATGGAGAGAGAGTGTGTATGTTTAGAGGTGAGATAATGAGACAAAGAAGGAGATATGGAGAGAAGGGGGGAGAGAAGGAGAGAGAGTGTGTATTTTTAGAGGTGAGATAATGAGACAAAGAAGGAGATATGGAGAGAAGGGGGGAGAGAAGGAGAGAGAGAGGCATATAGTAACAGAGTTGGAGAGAGAGAGAGAGAGAGAGAGAGAGAGAGAGAGAGAGAGAGGTGGGGGAGAAAGGGAGAGACAAGAAGTAAGAGAGAGTATGTGGGAGAGTGGAGAGAGTTAGGGAAAGATATATGGGGATGGAGGTTGAGAGAGAGGGAGGTAAGAAGAAATGCATAGAGAAAGAAAGGTGGAGATAGAGAGAGGGAGTGATAAGGAAGCCTATGGGACAAATACCATGGGAAAAATTATTATTAATACCATGGGCCAAATACATATTTATAAAAGAGGTATGGTAAATAAATAAATATAAAAGAGGTATAAAGAGGTATGATAAATAAATAAAAATATATCAAATAGGATTATAAATCACCATCTAATTATATACCAAGCCTATGGAAAAAATTTTATTAATAACATTGAAGAAAAAATTATACCCTAATATTATAATTAATATCTAGAATATTATTTTATCTTAATCTAAATAATATTAATTATTAAATTTATTAAATTTAAAATTTGGATTACAATATTAAATTCGTTATATTTTAATATATATAATACACATGATATGTATATCAACTCTAAATATATATGGGAGGGAAGAACAAAGACATAGAGTGATAGAGTTGGAGAGATAGAGGGAGTGACAAGGGAGAGATGGAGATAAACTAAAGGAAAGGGGAGAGGAAAAATGAAGAGAGAGAGGGAGAGGAGCGGGAGAGGTAGAGAAGTGTAATAGAGTGAGAGGGAGACATAAAGATGGAGGTGGAAGAGAGAGAAGGAGAGAGGGAGGGAGATAGTGAGAGGCTTGGGGGGAGAGAGAGA
>APFE030399779.1:195034-228763 GCA_000404065.3 Pinus taeda
GAGAGAGAGAGAGAGAGAGAGAGAGAGAGAGAGAGGGTGTGATAAGGAAGACAAAGAGAGAGGGAGAGAGGAAAATGAGAGGGAAGAGAGATAAAAGCAGGGGGGGGGAGAGGAGGGAGTGATAGATAGATAGATTAGAGAAAGAGAGTGTATGTTTTGGGGGTGATATAGAGAGATAGAGGGAGATATAGATATAGATGGAAGGTGAAGAGAGGGAAGAAGAGAGAGATGGAGTCTAGGAGGGAGGGATAGAGAGATTGATAGATATGGAGTGAAAGAGTGTGTGATTTTTTTGGGGTGAGATAGAGAGACAAACAAGGAGAGATGGAGGGAGATATAGATATAGATCGAGGGGGGAGAGAGGGAAGAAGATTTCTTGCACTAGATGCATTGATTTGAGTGTAGATGGTGATTTCTAATCCTATTTGATTAATTGCGCTTGATGCATTGATTTTAGTCTATATGTTGATTTCTTATGATATTTGATTACTTGCACTAGATGCATTGATTTTAATGTAGATGATTTCTAATCCTATTTGATTGTGTTAGTGTCAGTGCTTTCACACCACCATCAGTGATAAAATTGCTCTTTTGCATTTCATATTAGGTGTCCCATTCTGATGAGTTTCACTCCATTAGGTCATGGATCAACTGATGGTAGGGTTTCATTTCATTTTTCCCTCATGTTATATACCTGCTGACCTATTTCACATATCTTTTCACTCATTCATAGTCATTCCGGCTCATTTCATTTATAAAAACCAGTCTTAGGATTTAGTTCCACTAGGTCTTAGGGTTTTTCGCCATGGTCATTCTAAATGAATAAAAATGGTTAGCAGACACATGAGGAGGTTAACAAAGTTCAAAAGATCATAATTTCCTTTTTGTAATCTAAATAAAGCTCTTTAAGTTTTGAGGTAAAACAGAGCATTTGTATTTTATTGTTCCATTTGATGTAATTTTGGTTTGTATATGTAATAAATGTTCACAGGCTGCTCCTGGTCACTTGATGACATTGCCAAATCCTACCACTGTACAAAGACAAAGAGATTGGCATCAGTCCACTTGTCAAAAGCTGAAAGTCAGATATAAGCAAAAAAGAGTATTTCAAAAAAGCAAATAAACATTATAAAGTGGGTTTTGATAAATGAAAAATTAAAGGGTTTAAAAGCTATAAAGGCCATCCATATCTTATGTCACCTCATTGTTGAAGTTTAGATTTCTAAAGAGAGCCCAAAACACGATTTTCAGTTTTTATTGAGCAAAAGGAAGCAAGTCATGTTTTTTTTGAAGAAATTTGCAGGCGCTACACACCTATCAGCGAGCGCTGCACATTGGATAGGCATTGTGCACCTGGGAGCTCCTGCCAGTGTAAAATAACGCTGGTGCTGCATACCTGTTAAACACTCCCAAAATTCTTCTAATCGCTCAAAATCACCTCAAACTGCCTCAAATCTTCAAAGCTCATCCCCTTTACAAGTAAGTATTATTGCCACTCTTGCTTAAAAAGAATTTTTGCACTTAGTTTGTGGGGAGCTTGTCTCTTAAAAAATGAACCCTAGTTGTCATTAAAATATTTCCATAGTCCATTGTTTTATTGTTGTCATTCCTTACCTTGTTGCTATTCCCTAAAACCTAACCCCCACACAAGTTTCCCTAAATATTATTCCCTTCATGTTTTCCCATTCCCACACATAACACTCCCAAAACCCTACTTATATACACAATCCCTGAAACCCTATACCTTACATACAAACCCTACTCACTCCCCTTATTCCCTAAATCCCCAAATTCTTCACTCTCTTCATCCATTCATATCCCCATTTCACCTCACTCATTTTCCTTCTTTTTGAAATATCTTCATACTCATCACTCATCCATCCTACTCCTTTGTTCCTCACTAGCATTTACAGTCATTAAAACCAATGGACAATGATTATGAAATTGGGGAAGAGACCCTCAGTGACAGTTCTAGGGAAATAAATTTGCAGCAGATGATACCTCACAAAGGGGGAGAGATAATCAGGGAGGAGCCCATCAGTCTGAGAGAATTGCTTACTTGTCCAC
Organism: Pinus taeda; assembly: GCA_000404065.3. Classification (NCBI taxonomy): domain Eukaryota; kingdom Viridiplantae; phylum Streptophyta; class Pinopsida; order Pinales; family Pinaceae; genus Pinus; species Pinus taeda. Next base: position 197,102 of record APFE030399779.1, read on the forward strand.
TTGCCATCTCATGTTTCAAACATCAGCCTTGTTTTGGTTTCTGTGAAATGGTGGAGAGGGTCAAATTCCATGATGAATTAGTGAGGTTATTTGTGACACACCTTGACAATAATAAGGCAAAACTTGTTGGAGTTATCTTCACTCTGTCACCTGCCATCATTTCAAAGGCTACAAGCATTCCAAATGTAGGTGAAAAATGGAACAAAGGACAGTACATTGACAGGGAGTACTATGAACCATACATCAAGGCTAAATACCATGGCAAATTGAAAAGAGTGTTTCCCTTCAAATTCTTGGAGGACAGGTTTTCTCCACTCATGAAGATCATCATTAAATACTTTACTTGTGAAGGTAGGTTTTCACGGTTGTATGCCTACCACGTTAGATTATTGATGCATTTTACTAGAGTGAGAATGATGGATATTCCTTACTTCATGTTCCGGAATATTGAAAAGATGGCACACTATGTTAAGAAAAAGCCATATCCCCAACAATTGAATAACATCTACCACTTCTCTGTGATCAAGATCATTGTCTTACATCAGTTGAATCTACTGAATATACCATGGGAAACCTTCATTTCTCATGAGGTGTTCAAAGGCCCTCAAGTGTTTTCATCAGTGCATCAGGAGGAAGGTGGACCTTCAGGATATGAACAAGTCAAAGAAACAGAAACTGTTGGAGTGCCAGTGTTTGTCACTTATTAGAAAGGCACTAGGATACTTTTTGCAGTTGCCAGGCGAGTATTATCTCCACAAGGAGTGGAAGGGGCTTTGCCTTCTTCTTCAGCAAAACAGGTACATGTTGGGTAGCACAGCAAGGACAAAGGTAAAGCCAAAGAAAAAATGCAAGAGGAGGATCCTAGTGATGAGCAAGAGAGGGACTTTGACCTTCTTGTTCATGAGGAGACACAGGGAATTGATGTCATTGATGTTGAGACTCAAAGCACACAGATAACTAAGGACCTCATCAAGAAACAAGAGGTTGACATTCAAGCCTTGTCAATCAATTTGGAAAGGGAAAAGTGGATCATCAATTACCTTGAGCAAGAAAACAAGCAATTAACTGATAAACAAGTTATCATGGAGTCGCAAATGATTAAGGAGAAGTGGCAAGAGGCAAAGAAGGCAAAGGTTAAGATGACCTCCATTGAGCAAGAAATTGAGAATGATCAAGAAACTTAGTTAGAGAGGGTTAACATGCACCTTGAAAAGCTGCTTGAGAAGGCCAATAAAGAAAATAAGATGCTTCGCCACATGGCTTATCACTATATGACCCGGAACAAAATATGCAATATAAGGATAAGGAAGCTTAAGGCACGATTGAGGAAGGCTTTGAGAAGCAAAAAGGAGCGAAACAAATTGGAAATCCTAGATGATGATTCATTAGCTCATCAAAGTAGTGCATGAGGGTGCCTCGTGCCAATTTTGAGACAATTTTGGTGAAATTTTGTAATTTTCAAATTTTAAATTTTGGAACACAGGAAATCCCAATAGGTGTGCAACACCACCGGCGCTACGCTTTTGACTGGGGCACTTTTTGGAAGAATGGTTTGCATTTTTGGATTCAACATAAAAAAAATAAGTAAACCCATCAAATTTCATCAAATTTGGAGCAGATCTTGATCACCTAAAGGCCAAAAAACCATTGAAAAATGACCTCACTGCCACTTTTTGGACACACAGGAAGCAGTCTTGGGAGATTCTACTTTTGAGGGGGAAAATGACCTCCAAATTCAGAAATTCAAGATGTTCCAAAAACTAGACAGGAAAACCTTTCCAACGAGCCATCTTGGGCTCAATTTGGTTAAGGGGAAGGCCCCCACAAATGGCTTGGAAAAAGTGTTGTGCATAGGATCAGAGGTGTTGCACATAGGATGAATTTTCCAGTTTTGCTCAAAAATCAAAATTTCGCCTAGTTTTTCTACAATTTGAATTTTTCTCTCATTTTGGATGAATCTATGAATGTAAATGATGCTATGGTGTGTAAATTTAATTGCAAAATGACTCTTCAGGGTAGATTCATTATTTTGAGGTGGTTTGGGGTTAAATGAATCAGTTTCCATGGTTTTAGAGGCAAGTTGTTCCACTGCCTATATTCTTGTTCTTAGTTTAGATATGGTTGAAACTACCCCTCTTCTCATGGATTCGACCCCTAATGGCTAGCACAGGTGGTTTGGTGCCTATATTATGTACTTTCTTAGTCATTTGTAAAGGTTGGACTCTTGTGGATGCTTTAAGCTTCATTGAACATCACTATAGCAGTTTGGCAAGGAAATAAACCAGGGTTTGCAGCTATTTTTGTGGGATTCTTGTCGTAATGTGTCTTGGCATTGTTTCTCCTTTTGTCATTAGTTTTTATCATGTGTTATATGTGCCAAAATCTATTTCATTCTTCTTAACTAAATAAATCAAGATAGATAGGTAGAATACATTGATAACAATGCTCTGCCTTGGGAATACATTTAGTTTTTGATGTTTTCATCTGTTTGAAGAGGATTCATGACCTATGCATGCCCTCCTCAGCCCCTCACCAGTCTTAGACCTACCATCTCACTCAATTCTAAGTGCTAAAACACCTACCTACCTCGCCCCATAAAACACCCTACAATTCTGACTTGATTTCCTGGACCCAAAGTTGTCTGCTCCATTTGATCCAACAACAAAACTGTTAAGAAATTTACTGCATAACATAAATAATTACTGAGAGGAATAAATATAAAAATAACTAGCAACAACCATAAACACATAAACATAAATGTTTATCTGTGAAAACCCCAAATCCGGGGAAAAACCCAACCTAATAAGATCTTATTAGCATTGGCCAAAACCCTGGCCAATCTGACCAAGTGAGCCTTCACCACTCACCTCGAGGTCTTGCATTACAATGAAGTCCTTCCAGCCTTTTATAAGCTCCATTACATATAATACCACAGGCAAAATACTATGGGTGCACAATACCATGTGCCCCAAAACCATCACTGTTTAACCTGGTCAACTTTGACTCTATCCTAAGTCAAATTTACCTAACAAAAACCATCAAAATCAACCAAAAAACCCCAGAGCTATTATACCTAGCCTAAAATCCATATTTGAATTAGTCATCTCAACTTAGATTGACAAAGAGAGAGCCCTCTCCCGACCTGGTAGGGCTAGCTACTAGGTTAAGCGTGGTTTGTGGTGATCCTAACATTGCCTCCCTTCAGCCTGAGGTCGATCTAGGCTCTAATAGATTGCTTGCACTAAATGCATTGATTTCAGTGTACATGGTGATTTTAGATCCTATTTGATTGCTTGCACCACATGCATTAATTTTATTGTAGATGTTGATTTCTAATTATATTTGATTGCTTGCACTAGATGCATTGATTTCAATGTAGATGATTTCTAATCCTATTTGATTCCTTGCACTAAATGCATTGATTTCAGTGTAGATGGTGATTTATAATCCTATCTTATTGCTTGCACTAGATGCATTGATTTCAGTGTAGATGTTGGTTTTTAATCCTATTTGCTTACTTGCACTAGATGCATTGATTTGAATGTATATGTTGATTTTTAATCCTATTTGATTACTTGCATTAGATGCATTGATTTCAGTGTAGATGTTATTTTCTAATCTTATTTGATTTCTTGCATTAGATGCATTGATTTCAGTGTAGATGTTGATTTCTAATTAGATGTAATTGGATGTATGTTGGTACATTAATTTTAAAGTGGTTGGATTAACAATGTGCATTGATTTCAATGTAAGCACCAAAAAATATTAACAATGTATATTGATTTTTGTGTTATAGTAATTCAACCTATTAATATTGGAGAGCAAGAGAGACAAGGTATGATGTTTACTACAACAACTTGAGTTAAATATTTAAATGGTTTATGATTTCAACTGTTCTTTTCATATAATCGATCTAAGAAGATGACAAAACTAGCAATGGTGACAATAAGAATAGTACAAGAAAATAGTTTGAGATTTATTACAATGAAGACTATTTGTAAATGACTACATTCTTATTATTCACATTTTCTATCATTAAACACTATTATATTGTCACTTTGCATTCAAAAAATTTATTTCATCATTAAAGTTATTAATAATATTTATCATTTCAACAAACTAAGGTAACTAAGTAAATTTAAAATTAAAATGACCAGATAAATCTCAGACATATTTAGCATATTTAAAATGATTATATTAATATTAGATGTATTTACATATTATTGATAAAATTAATCATATGTTCAATAGATTTTCCTTCGCCGCACATGACTGAAACCAACCTAGATCCTTCTTAACTCTAGATCTATCAAGCGCTAAGAGGGATCAAATTTCTCGAGGTGAAAACCTTTACTCAAGTTTGGCACTCAAAAAAAGAGGTTTGCACCTAAGATTCGATCCCTCTCGCCACTTGATATATCAAGAGTTAAGATAGATCTAGGTTGGTATATTTAATTATGTTATATATATAATAATTATTAGTTATGTTATACTTTACAACTTTATATATATATATATATATTATACTATAATATCTATATATATATATATATATATATATATATATATATATATATATATATATATATATATATATATATAGTTAGTTAGTTAGTTAGTTAAGTTTTTTTATATTAGATTTATATATATGTGTGTGTGCGCATGCGCGATTAATAAAATTTAATTAAATAAAAAAAAATGTTTTAGACTTTTAATTTAGTTAATATTTTATTTTAGTACAATTAAATTTGTAAAAAAATTACTATATTTATTATTATAAAATATTTTAAAATATAAAAATTTATTTAAATTTAAAATAAAGAATGAGATAAAAAAAAATATTTGATTTTATACAAGTTCTCCATGAGTAACACATATTTATTATGACAATTTAAAGTCCTAATTTATTTATTTATTGAAGTTATATAATTTAATTGTTTTTGTATTTTGAAATTTTTTTGGGCATATTTTTTATTAAATTTGTGTTCGAAATTTAAAATACATTTCTAATACAAAAATTCATTTTATTTTATTTTATTTATTTTACTAAAATCCTAAAATAAACTTCAAAACTAAAATAATAAAAATAAGATTTACCATAGGAAAAATATTTATAATAAACATATTAATACTGCAGATAATGTATATACAATGAAAATTAAAAAAAAATAAAATATAAAACCTAAATAATCAAAGGTTTTCTTGGTGGTTTTTTGTGGTTTTCATGATTGTTTTTTATAGTTTTTGTATGCTAGTTTTTTTTTTTTCAAATTAATTTATTTTATTTTGCAGATTTTTGAACTTTCTTTTTATTTTTTTGAAAAGAGTAAAAAATGATAGGAAACCTACCTCGGCTTGATCCTTTGGGTCATTGGCGGGGTTGATGGGTAGCTGGATTGAGTTTAGCCATCTCGGTCGAGCTTAGAAATCCTCTGTCGAATTCCTTTGCCTCTCGCAGTCCGAGCAAAATGACTTGCGCAAGTCACAATTGGAGTATTTGAATTAGAAATAACGCTCAATCGAGCTATATTTTTCGATCGAGGCACATGCTCGATCGAAAAATATAACTCGATCAATATGTTAACCCAGGTTAGAAAATGACTTGGTGGAGAGTTTGTTTAAACGTTTGATCGAGCTATTTTTAAGCACCTCAACAACTCGATCGAGCACTTAAAAATTGCTTAATCAAACGCTTAAAATTGATTGATCGAGCATCCATTTTTCAGTAAAATGTGCTTTCATTTCTCCAAAAAGTGTAACCCAGGTCCATGCTTTGACCGCTAGGCAATTAACAAAAGTAGATTTGCGTGTGTATCACTCTGTGAATACTATCTGCATAATTTTTGTGAAATCAAATACTATGATTATAAAAAACCTCAACAATTTCAAAACTATAAATTTGTATTACTAATCTAATTTCCCATTAAATAAACCAATAACACAACATCATATTCAATATAACATTTTTTTCCCATAATAAACCACTGAATATTAACACACACAACCAAAAACTTAAAAAAAAAAAAACAAAACAGAACGAAACAAAAACCAACCTAAACCTCATATATAATCTCTTTACCTATGATAAAACATTGCATACACTTTCTTTTTTTCTTAGGTTTATATTTTCAGTTATCTTATCCTTGTAGTCTATATTCCTCGAAATGGTAAGATAGCACAAAGCCTTAGAAGAACCCACCAATTATATTTGAACAACATGTTTATTTTTAAATATATATTTTACAATGTCAACTAGCATATACTTATTTTTACTTAATATTCCTTCAAATTTTTTTATAGCGCCTATATAAATATATCAAAATTAACCTATACTTATCTTTTACTTAATATTTAAAAATATTATGGAGTCTATATTCTAACTCAAGCAACTCTCATCGCAATTAATATTCCCTTTCGAAATTGTTATTTTAAGAGCAAACACATAGAGCTATGCTCCAATAATTGAGGAACTGATCCATCCCCATTGACTAAAGGAACTTATGGTATATCTTCTTTCCTTTTTTGAAAATTTCGATGTTTATTTTTATTTTTAACCACACAAACCAAGAAAAAAATGAAAGCGACTTCGATTATAGTGTGGGTATATGTGTTTCGGTTTTGTTCATGGGAAATTTTTGTTTTTAATATATATTTTTTTAATTAAAGCTTCTTTAGTTGTTATTAATTTTTTAAGTAAAGTTTATGTTTTTTGGGTTGGGTACACCAGAAATATTTATATTAATTTATTAGTAAAAGATATAAGAATTAGTTATATTTATTGATATTGATTTGTGAGTAGTATTAGTAAAAGATATAAGAATTAGTTATATCTATTGATATTGATTTGTAAGTAGATAAATTAAATCAGTGATTAAGCTTTTTTATAAATATATAGTTTGAATTTAATAATAAAATTAAAAAAAATGTAGTTTCTATTGACATAATATTTTATTATTCAATATAGTATATATTTTGTTTATGGATGGAACTTCATTATTAACGCTATATATGACCAAAAAACATCTATTTAGATGGTGAGTCAACTTAAATGGTTTCAGGGAATGCATCTTTTTTTTCAGAGGTTAAATTTTTTAGATCTGTCAGTTTGTTAGTTAAGACGGTGACCCTATCAATGAGTTTCTTGGTTTGCTTTGCATCTCATTGATGCAAATAAGGATCTCTTGTTGAGATTCAGAATGCTCCACCAAAAATTTATCCATGACTATTTTTAATTGCTAGTACATATCTATGGTTTTCATATATCTAGCTTGGGTCTAGTATTTCCAATATCAGGGACCGAGCCTCCAACTTCCTCCACCACTTTAGCATTATTAATAAATCCTCTTTCTATCTTGGCCTCCCTTTCAACCTTTTAAAGCCCTCTCCTTATTTCAAGAGAGGTAGAATGCACATAAACAATAACCGAGCATTTTGCAAATGTTGTTCCCACGAGCTAGAGAGGTGGAGATGATCTCTTCTTCACTTTCGATCTCTAGGGTGGCTTGGGTGGACCATAGTAACCAAAATGAAAACAACAATCCTTGAGATCAAACCCTAGTATGAACCCAAAGCTCAAGGGAGATCCTAGTGACTAGACATGAGACATGAAGGAGTCAAGAAAACTATTAAGAGTAGAAGGTTACATGAAAGGCAAGGATGCTTGGAACTAGGAAGGTAGAATTCATAACTAGAGAACTCCCCACAAAGATAAACTCAAACCCAATTCTAGCTAAGCCAAATAGAGGAAAGATAGTGTAGAGAAAATGTTAAAGAAGATAATTAAACCAAGGGAGAAAAAGGAAATATAAATACAAAGAAGGAAAAATGATTGGTTATAACACACATCACCCATAAAACAAAGAAAATAATACATCCACCAAAGGAAATATCTATAATAGGCTTCACTTGTTTAATGAAATTAAATCAAGAACTAACTTTAGATTCAGAGCTTCCAGGGGGTGCTCTATCACTATAAAACTCAAAGCCAGGTCAATGCTACTGAAGACCATAGTTCAATTTACGCACATGTAGGCTACAATTCCCTTCTATATAAATGTAGCACTAGCCATGAGCCTAGTTCGTGCCCAAGCCTCCCATAACAGGGGACCACACCACTCTCGACTCTTAGTAAATCCCCATTTAACAAAAACCTCGATATCTTTAAAATGACACAGAGCTAAGAAATTGAAGTATATCTAATTCTCATAGGCCTTCCAAAGTTAATACATAGTGTGTCAATCAACTATAACTCATAAGATCTTTTCACTATGATTTTTGAGAGGGTTCTATATCCTCCGATATGCATCTCATGTTCTTTAATAAGAACACTTTATACAAACATTATCGCCTCAATATAATGGCCTGATGATGGATTGATTATTGATTTAACCCACCATTGTATGATTACCATTTTCCCCTATGCTCCATTGCATGTTGAATCATCATTTAACTATCATTTTAAGGTGGGAGGTGGCACATATCTCCACCACTGATAGACATCTTATCTATTAAATGTACCTTGCACGTATTCCATAGTCACCTACCATGGAAAAATAAAATTTATTGTAATTGATGTAAATGTGAAATAATATCACTAAATATGATGTAAATGCTAATATACATATTATGTTAAATTTCAACGCTAATGTGTAATCTAATATTTTCCATAGAGACATTTTCAACATTATTTTTAAACAAATAAGTTAAGAATAAGACAAGGCATATTAAAAAACAAACAAACATCTTATTAACAATACAAAATTGAAAAACTTTAAGAGTTTAATGATTTATCATTAACTAAAATATATTCTTAAATAAAAATACATAATAAAATATATAATTTCTTAATATGACCGGGAATGAAATACATAACAACCCTTTAATAATTTGTCTTGTAACTAAAAATATTCTTAAAATAAAAAATATATGATAAATAATATAAAATATTCTTAGAATAAAAATATATAATAATTAGTATTTTTTTGTCTCTCTATTTTAATATATATTTTGATTTATAATTTAATTATTCCAAACCATTTAAATGCCCTAGTTATCTTTTTAAAATCGAAACATTCCGAAGAATACAAGCATGACAACGAACCAAGTAATGAAACTATATAAAAATTACTAAGACATATATACCTTTCTACGTACACCAAGAGAACAAACGATATCTAAACAACAAACTTGGCATATATTTCATTAAGTCTTCATCCTTATTTTTTCTAATGAAGGTGAAAATTATTATTTTTCACAAAGATTGTTTATTCATATTAGCTAGTATATTTATGTGACTCATTAGAAAAATGTTTTTAAGTATTATAGTTTCGAATGTGTTGAAATACAAATATTTAAGTGGAATGTATATATCTAAAATTAAGTTGTTGAATTGTTTTATATATGAATTTATATATTTATTAGCAACTGTTTTTAAAGATACAAAGATGCATCAAAGGAATATAAGATTTGAGAAGGTTATTTTGCTACAAATTTTTCTATCACATGGTGTTACTAATTCCAGATTTCTCTCAAGGTGGAATTTCGATCTCTTTCGAGGTCTTAGAGCCCAATGACATGTTCCCCAGGCTGCACAATGGATCCTCCTACAAAATTCCACTAGTCTAGTCGACACTGCTTTTGGGTTCTGTGTCAATATCCTAGAACCGAATGGAGGTCTAAGATTACTTTGATTTCATCATAAATGCACATGGAAATAGACCTATTAAGGTTGACGTGGCCACGTCTATTGGCTTTAACGATATCAAAGTCTTCGGGGGAGTTCAAAGTAGATATGGCTATTTGGATATGCTCAGAGGTTTGGGATTTCGATGGCATTTGGAGGGCCTCATGTCACTTTTCTGGATAATTTGCAAGAGTATAAGAGAATCATGCTTGGGAGGATTATAGGAGTGAGTGTGGATTCCAATGATAAATCATCTCTTTGGATATGGTGTGTGAGGTTGCTTCCCAAATGACTTCTTCAGGCATTCTTGGAAATCTATTTCTTGACCAAGTTAGAGTTGTTGGCGGTGAGGTTGACGACTTGCACTGTTCATAGTGCCAAGAGTTGTTGCTGGCGTGGTTGACGTATTGCAATGTTAAGAGTTCCACCTGGTCAAAAATGTTTTGATAGAGGAAGAGGAAAATAGATAGATCTTATTAGCTAAGATGAACAATGTCTACACAGGCCAAACTCACAGAGAGACACCTTTGGTGTATAAAAAATTTATGGAAAGAAAAATCATTTTCGTCTAATCCTAACTACTATGAAACTTATTGTTTGGTGCCGGCATGATAAGACAAAGGAAGCTGGAAAGATCAATACCAAAATTATTGATTGACTCAACAATCCTTCACCGGTTTAGTTGATTTTTCTGACGGAGGAGGAGAAACCTCTTCTTTTAAATCCCAATTACCATTGTTGAAGATTACTTCTTGACATGACAAAGCTTTTGCCTAGAAGAAAACTTGATGCCCCCCTTAATTTTGACATTATTTCTCCTCATATTAGAATTCATGTGACTCCTCTAGCAAGAGCTAAATATAAATTTCCTTATGGAATTTCTTCACCCCACACAACAAAGGAAAATTACACACAATTTCTCAATCAATCAAGAAGTGACCTTCATAACTAATTCTTCATTAGCTCATGAATCCCAACAAATATCTTTAATGATAAATTCAAGTTCTTTGGCAGAGGGAATCAATGGGGAAGTGAAAGCAAAAAAACAAGAGTCTCGGTCATTAATGTGGACAATGAAAAAATTCTAGCATGCACCAAATGAAGAAAGCTTCCAAGATTGAGCTTAGTGCCCACCATGGTGGAGCTTTCAAGAATTATGGGCATGGATTCCATGGCCAAACCCGAATGAAAATTTGAGTTTCTATATATATTCTAAGGAATGTAGCATGAGATTAAATTTAAGAAGAAAGTTACACTAACAAAATATCCCAGAACAATGGCAATCCTTGCAGACCTAAGGTACATAGTAGAGGAGTTTAATTTTTTTGGGGTCTTTTAAAGCGGCATGAAATAAATTCTAAAGACAATTTTTTTTAAGTATATATCAACTAATTATATCATTGGCACTTTGGAGAAATGGATTTTATTTGTAACCTGTTGTGGAGATGAGGAAAAATCGAATTACAGATATAATTGTTGTATCAATGAATGTTGAAATAGTACTTGCAAAAAGATCGTGATTGAGACAACTGAGTTGGGCATGCCTTTTAAGAAATATTATGTTAGCATCTTTGTGAAAAGGTTGTTAGATGAATATGCCATTTATAGACAGTAGTCTTTGCAAAAGGATTGAAATATTGGTTAAGATGGTTATCCCGAAATCCACAAATGGTTCATCATACTTAAACAGAAATGAGGCACTTACTAATTTAAATTGATCTCCAAGCATCATGGCACCCACTATTCTATTTGTGTACTCTTAGTTTGAAGAAACAATTTTATGGCATAGACCCTCATGTCATTTATGTTTCTTGCAAGAATTATTAAGATGCAATAAGCAATTCTTGATACATATATTTTTGTCCTTCAATGTAATGAAAAAAATTGCAATATTTTGAGCATGTGTGGTGTTCCTTATTCATAGAAACACAATATTTACAAAAAAATGCACAAAAATATTGCACGAAATGAAAAGTTTAACAAATTTTGGATTTGGAATTTGAATTTCTCATGAGCATATAGTTCATAATTTTTTATATAGACTTGTGTGAAGCAACCAATTGTATTTCATTTATTTATGTGTTCAATTATCCTTATAATCGAATCACAAGTTTAGTCACCTTAAAGATTGTTTTTCTTCATTGTGCATGTAGCCTTCCAGCTGTAGAAGAACTTACATTGTCCAACTAGTTCAAAATGAAGATGAAGATACTCGAATAATTTTCAAAGATCATTTGAAAACCTTTTGATATTTTATTTATGATAATTTGATAAAAATGTTATGAACACTCATTCTATATTTTAAATTAGATCAGAGATCATATTTTGTATATGGATACATTTGTATATTTTGGGAAATATATCTTTAGTAAATATTATTTTTTAGGAGGGGTTTATCCACTTATTTTTACTTAAGCATGTAAGACATCCCTTCTTAACAACCATGAAAAATATTTTGTAAATATGATGTATGGATTTTCTCCCTTACATTTACTTAGTAACGTGTGAGATATATCTTTTCAATAAAAATTTGACGGTGAGAAATAATATCCTAACCAAAGCAAGGATTAGTATTTATCTTCCCTAACCAAGGTAAGTAGACGAGACTAACCCGCTTATTTGAATGTTATCATAAAGGTAAAGATTATTGTTTTAGCCATAAACACAAATAAGTTAACAAGAACTTGACTTGCATTATTCATGGTCAATAAGTGTATTTTTTGGCATATTAGCATTGGTATATAACTATTATTGATTCCATCCATACAAACAATAGAATGCAACGAGACTTAGAAAATATAAATTAATAAGAACTTTAGGATTTCGATTTTAAAGGAGATATGCTTATTTAAATAAATTTTCAACACCATTGATCTACAATAATTTTCTAGCATATCAAAGGATTAATTCTCACATGGACTCAATTTCCTTACACTCTAATGATGGATTCAAAACCATTTTCCTTAAAACTGGCATTTAGAAAATAGACAAAAAAAAAAAAAAAAAAAAATTACTAAATAAGCACACACAAACTTTTATATCGAGTGATATATCTATTTGTAAACAAACAACTTAGTAAATTTTATTAGAATACTCCAATCCGTGCTTGAACAAGTATCCATATGATGCCATAATAAATAATGAGAAACACACTAAATAATTATAAAATTACTAAATATGAACATATAATTTTTTTTTTAATTAAACAAAACATTAATTTTTTTAAAAACTGCATGGTGAAATTTCATTAAATACTCCAATTTTTTACCAACAAAAAGAGTTATATATATATAAGAAATAGTGTAAATATTGGCGATCTCATACAACGTTGTAATGATCGCACAAAAAATAGTTTAAATGTAGGGCGTATAAGAAATAATGTAAATATTGGCGATCTCATACAACATTGTAATGGCTACACGAGATATGAATTTGTGAAGCCACTGATTAAATGAGACAACAACGAGAGAGTATAACGTTTAGAATCATGAAGAAGTAACTCTCTTCCAGGTTTATGTTATTATGATATTTAATTTAATATAACTTAACTCTGAGTTGACTTAGAGTGTGAGTTGACTTGAGTTGACTTAGAGTGTGAGTTGATTTGAGTTGACTTAGAGACTTAGAGTGTGAGTTGACTTAGAGTGCATGGTATATAATTAATTTTTATAAAGTTGTTATCACTAAAAAAAATTATTATCTAGTTTAATTTACTAGATGTATCGAAGTACAGCGTGTAAAGCCAATTTTACTATAGTAAAATAGTTTTCATTGTGAGAAATTACTTAATAAACCACTTTTATTAAGTAATTTATAATTAAACCTATAAAAAATAATTAAATAAATCAATATTCATTTTATTTTCTTCTAGGAATAATTAATTAAACCATTGTTCAATTATTATTCCTTGTCATATTTGACCCAATCATGAAAAATAAACAGATAAATCATTAATTATCTTATTTTTCTATAAGAATAATTAATTAATTATTAATTAATTATTATTCTTTGTCTAGTTTGACTAAATCCCTTACGAATAATCAAATAAATTATTATTTGTTTATTATTCCTTAACTAATTTCTTGATATGATAAATAAATCATGTATTTATTTATTATTTCTAAATAAAAGTTTAAATACATTTTCCCTCCTAACCAAATATAATAAAATATTAAAAGTGGTTATTCCAATAATGTGGTTAATAATATTTTATTATTGCTCATTATTCAAGGATAGTTCGATATTTTGTTATAAATAGAAGGATTTTCTATTCATTATTCACTTTTGATTATTTTCATTGTTGCATTCATTGTTGTAACTCTGATTATTTTCATGGCCACACACCATTTTTTGTTGGGTTTACACATTATAGAGGAGAGAGACTCTATACAAGTTGAAGACATTTGAGGATGGCCAAAAACCCATCCCATAGAGGGGGACTGGTAACATTTATTTGTTCCATCCACAGGTGTTATAATAGAATCTATTATTTGTATATCTGGTTTCCATTGGATGATTGAAGTTATTACTATTTCTTTTTTCTATTTAACTATGATTGTGGCATAGATCATAATTTTGGCAGGTTTTGTTTCTATCAGTTGCTGTGGATCTACAATGTCTAGTAGTCATCTATATTGTTGAGATTGTTTGTCATCCACAATTTTAAGTGGGTTCTTTTCGTACATCTTTGAGAAGAAAACACTACAACAAAATTGGCGACTCCACTGGTTTTATACTTTACATCTAGAAACCTGGGCGACCTTCGGTTTTCAGCTTAGGGTTTCTTATTCTTTTAGTCTCTTAATGTTTCCTAGCTACTTGACCCTATATCTGTTAAATTTCCAACTTCTGTAAGTTTTCGGGTCTTTTCTGCAGGTCACAGGAACCAGCTACGACAAAGACTACGCTTTTTTCCGAGATTTGCTGACTGGGAATCAAGGAGCAGAAATTGCACCTTTTAGCCCAAAAAGTGTGATCTAGAGTCTAGAGTGCACCTTTCAGCCCAAAAAGTGCAATCTCACCTGAAAATAGGTTAGTAACTGCGATTTTTGGGTTTTCAAGTTTTTATTAGATCTGTTTCTGGGTTTTGCTGAGAGCTATCTGCTGGGTTGTTCGACCTCTATCTCATCCCGCTTAGGCCTTGATCTACTCTGATTTACTTGTCAAAGTAGAATTTAGCTACCTAGGCCTTCTAGCACACTTCCATCTTTATAGGAGGAGTTTAGCTGAGTAAGTAGTTTGAGTTTCTGCAGCACTTTCAACCATATTTTCTAGATTTGTACCCTTCTATTTCATATCTATAAAGATATGTTTTCACCATGCATAGTTTCATATTAAAACTTTTTTGGTCATTGGCCTTAGGGTCCCATTGGTTGTCCTAGGTGTTTCACCTATCTCGCTATCTTTTTGCAGTGATCTTCCTCTCTAAGTTTTGCTATAGTTGCACCAATTTCCAGCAGCCTAGTGTCACTTGATCCCAGTGACACTGATGATTAGATCTCTTGACCTTTTTAGTGTGTTTTCCTTTGATTTAGCCATCAACCAACGCAGTATTTGCAAACTCAGTTTGGGTGGGGTTTAGTTAATTGTTTTGTTGTTCATTTTCTGTTGTTAATTTTAGTTTATTTTCAGCAAGTTTTTTCTTTTTTTTACAAACATGATTTTGGCTTAATCAATAAATAGACTCGCACACACAAGCACACCTTTAAAAGCGAAGGGTGCTTGGTTTACACCACCAAGCTAAGACTTAACATAATAAATTTATCTCCCCTCATCGAGACAAAGGCATATTGTTGATCTCCCTTCACCATTTACATGTCACGTGTGCCTTATCGTCATTGTGTCACCAAGGCGTTTGTCGCAGAGACTTTTAGGCCTTCACCCCTGGTTTCTGCTTAGGCATATTACCCCTCCCCATTGGGTTTGAATTCATAGCCCTTCGAGTCCCCATACCGACTCTTATCGTGGTTCATCAGATTCCTCAGCTGATTCTGAGCCTCCTTCACCACATATCATCACCATGTCTGGACCCACAGTTGGTGCAGGAACCCAACCTAGTGTTGGCTCCGGTTCTATCCCTGTGGTCACATCAAGTGGAACAGTCTCAGGAACAGTTTCAGCAGCCCCCATGCTCCCCTTTATGGTTGGGTTAAGTCTATCAAATTTTAGCTAGTTGATAAACGACCCCATACACCATGATGCTGATTGGCCTTCTATGTTGACTAAGCTTCCCTTAGACATCCCAAAGTTTGAGGGTAATGCTGTAGAGGATCCTAACAACAATGTCCGATCCTTCCACATGTGGTGTTTATCCAACTCCATTACCGAGGACTCCATTTGTCTTCAGCTATTCCAACGCATGCTCACTAGAGACGCTGCAAAATGGTATGTAGACTAGCCTGCCGCATATCATTCCATTTTCGTGACACTTGCAAAGTGTTCCTTTCATATTTCCAATTACCTCTTTGGTATGACACTAGTACAGAGCTATTGACCTCATTCTGTCAGTCCTCCGCCACTTACCTTTCTGACCATGTTCAAGAGTGGCATCAAAGGAGGAGCACATGCCATGCCCCGTCCTTCGAAGACCATGTATACCTAGATTGGTTTCTTAGGAGCCTTTTATCACCGATTGGAAAAGATGTCGCGTCCCATTTTCCTCAGACCGAGGAAGAAGCTCTCCAAACCGCTCTAAGATATGACTTGATTTATGCGCAATCTAATTATGTCTATACCGTCATTCCAGACCTCCCTCGTCCTGGAGGTGCCAATGCATCGGGGGCATCTTACGCCACCGACAACATCGTTGGAACCCTTTCACATCCTTCACCATATACTCAGCAAAGTTATGTCTATTCGTAGGGGGGCACCAGTTCCTCTAACACTTATGCCCCTCCTGCTAGAAACATGTTTTCAGGGCCACAACCTATCTACCAAAATGTTTATCCTCCTTATGCACAGCCGAGCGGTCCAGCCCCTCAAGCATTAGCATTGCAACCTCCCATGCATCCTCAGTGCCAACAGCCACCACCCCCTTAGGGTCAAGTGTTTTCTCAACAGAGTGCGACCAATCCCCAAAATTTGAAGAAAAATAGTAAGGGGAAGGGTAACAAAGGTAACCACTATAATCAAGGTAATCATCCTAGTGAACCCCAGGGGAACCAACCTAACACCAACAACGAGCAATAGGGCAGTTAACCCAAGCAGAACAAGGCTATTTGTATGAACAAGCCTTGTGCATGTTGTGGTGTACATGAACATTATACACATGAGTGCCCTCTCTTACCCCAGATGCGCCAAATGTGGGAAGCTCAAGCAACTTCCAGAGGTCAACAATTGCCTCAGAATCCTATGCCATCTCAATTGACAGTGCTTACAAATCCTTTCCCTCAGCAAGGATTTGTTGCTGCTCAACCTCAGCTAGGTCAAGCAGCCAATTCCCCCCAACCTTTTGGTCCTGGTGACTATCAGATCCTTATGATAAATTCTAATGAGGTTAACCTCTTCGATATCAAGCTGCAAACTCGATTGCGTCAATATGACAAGCCATCGATTTCATCTGCCATTGAGTCCAAAATCAAAGCATCTGCTGAGCCTCTTACGACACCAAATGGCCCATTACAGATCCCTCAGCTTAAAGTTGATTCCATTCCTAAGATCCAAAAGGGACCATTATGCCATAATGCGACTTCTAATTGAGCTGCCAATACATACAATATAGTAGACGACTTGGTGCAATCACCTGCTTCCATGTCAACATTGGAAGTGGTCCAGTCATGCCCATATCAAAAGAAAGATCTAATAACTTATTTGGGCAGATTATATCCTTCTGACGATCATTTGATTGTCTTACTAGTTGATACATCAGAACATCCCCCGTTTGCTTCATCTGTTTCTTTCTAGATATCAGTCCGAGTCTGTAATTCCATCATCTCCTGATGCATTATTGACGAAGGTGCATCCCCCTGTGTGATTTCCGCTGTCGTTTGGAAAAATTTTAAGTCACCTGAGTTGTCCCTTTCCACCATCACTTTGTGTGATGGAGATGGACACTCCTCCCAGCCTCTTCGCATGTATTGCAACTATCCAGTGATCCTTGTGGGCAAGACTGTCCATGTCAACATTGAGGTTATTTATGCCCCTTTGGATTACAACATTCTCTTAGGTCATAGTTACACATATGCCATGTCAGTGGTTGCATCTGCGGTGTTCCAAAAGATGTGCTTCCCCCATGAAGGGAAGATCGTTACCATCGATTAGTTGACTTACTATGAGGCAAAATCCGTGACCTCCCCCAAGTCCATTATCTCTTCAATGTCAGATAAACAGTCTTCAACTCCTTTCATTGGTGTTTCACCTGGAGTCTATAAAGATTCCTCATTGTTGTGTGCTTTCCCTGGTCCTCCACCTCTCATCTCAGAGCCCAACTCTATGAGTGTTTGCATGTTACAAGCGTCATGGGCTGCTCTCAAGCAGTCTGTTACATCTGATCAACAACTAGCTCCTCAGCACCCTGTTATTGCCATTCCAGTTGAGCCCTCTAGATCCACCCCCCAGGACCTCCTCCATTTGCAGGTGCCTCTCTTATGTTTCCACCGAGAACTTTTCCTCTAGGTCTCAACCATCCAGGAGCTATTCTGCTAGGAAATTACCTTGCAAGCCAGATACCTTTCCTATTTCCCCCTCCGGGAGTATTTTCTATCCCTGTCATGGCTTCGCTGGTGGTTCCTAACGTGACTTTGGGGATCCCAGTATGGTACATCAATCCCCCTATAAGCATTCCGCCTTGTCAGCTACTATCTTATCATGCTTTGACCCTGGTTCAACTAGTCCCTATAGCCCCTGTTGCTGCTTTAGTTCCATCACAATCCCAACAGGAACCCACTCTTATTGCGGAAGAATCCGGACAGGGGGGCAAAGATAAGAGGAAAGAATCAAAAGATAAGGCTCCCAAAGCTCCTTCGGCCCCTAAGGCCCCAAAGCCATCACCTCTGTGTTGAGATTGTTTGTCATCCACAATATTAAGTGGGTTCTTTTGATACATCTTTGAGGAGAAAACACTACAACAAAAGTTATATATCTAGGAGGGATTTTTTTTTGTTGGTCTTTAAAATTGTTTCTTAATTCTCACAACGTTCATAACATATGCATGGATGAGCGTATAATATCCAAAATTTTGTATGCGCGTGATGGCAGCTCAAACTGTTCCTGTTGTTTTGTATTGACTGGAGCTTGTGTTCAGAGCCACAAATCATACTCTAACACTTGAGCGAAGCAATACATATGACTCAAACAACTTGAGTTGGTGATTTAAACATTACATTAATGTCATGATCACAAGAAGAAAATGTCGTGAAATTTTACTATCATCCTTTGTTAAGGTTTGAAATGTGATATTCCCACATTTAGCTTGATACAATTTAGTAGTGAGTCATTTAAATGGCACAAAAGTAATTTAATGGGTGCTCAATCTTATCGACAATATATGTTTGCAGTGCTATGTTTGAGGGCTCAATATATATGTCTCTACATCCTATTTCGGGGCCCAAAACATATTTGTCCATCCTCCCATTGTATACCTCTACAACATTCTATTTTGGGGCTCAACACATGTTTCTTTCATCGACCCTCTAATTACAAAACTGGAAGATGCAAAATAAAATAAATTGTGTTAATATTTGAAACAATGGTTTAAGAAACTCAAAATCACATATCATAAATATTTTATTCCTTCTCAGTGATTAAAATTTATTCAAAGGAGCAATAAACATCTCACATGGCCATTTAGCACTTCAATTCACATTACTACAACCATCATGACAAATAGATATTGTAGGAAAACATCTACATCTTGCTTTGGATTTTTATCCACCCATCATCAGTGAGAATATTTGAAATAGTGCAACACTAAGAGTAGGAAAGGTCACATTATTATTGTAGATATCCTATTTAAATGTATGCATTTGGATTACATGCCTTGCGTTCAATAAAGATTTGCTTTTGTATTGTATGTAACACTTGGCTACCAATTCTCTAGAATAACGTTATCTACAATGAGTGTTTTCCTCGTGGAGAGGGTTGTAAAGTGAATGGACAACGAAGCACGTAAATGGCCACTTTTAAAAGCCTAATTTTCACCCATGTTTGTTGCATTGGTGGCCATATATTGGAGTTTTCTTGAAGAGAAATGAAACATGATCCAACATTATATAAACTTGTAACCCATACAAAGTGTAATTGCATTAATCAATTTATTACCTATTGAATGGAAAATGTGAAACATGATCCAACATTATATAAACTTGTAACCCATACAAAGTGTAATTGCATTAATCAATTTATGACCTATGCAATGGAAAATTTGACCCTGTAAATCACACACATGCTTTACATCGATCACACCTAGGATTCCATCTCCATTTAAGTATTCAATACGTGGCCCAAGAAAGTAAGCATTAGAGGCCACATTGACATGGAAGGCAATCTTCATTGTATGATATTCACAAGGCACCCTGTATAGCACAAAACTATCATCTATAAAAGGAAGTATTTGAAAAGAAAAGAAAACAATGGAAAACATTTTTGAAATTCATTAACCAATATCATCGACAATCTAGAGAAATAAATACCTTCGAAACAAAGTATACACAACTCCAACATTGAGCAGATTTGTACCTATACAAGGATTATACACCATATTTTGGAAGGCAGTATGGCTGAGAACAAACCATGATTGCCCAGATGATTCGTTATCACCCACAATGGCCATGCCCGTTTTTGAACCTAGAGGATTGTCGATGCGTTTAACCCGGTTAGATAGAACTTATGAGTTGATTGGTGCATTTTACTTGATAGCATGATCCATAACATTTTCCTCATTTATGCACAATAGACCCATCTTCAATACTATGATCGCTTGTTTTTTTTTTTATCAAAATCATGATCCTTAGCAATTCTCGAATCAATTACCGCTAACTCTCTGCCTGTAATAACGATTGAGAGTGCGCAGGTAGGGAAGTAAGACTTCTCAGACTCAACCATCTTAATGTAGTTCTTGCACCCTCCAATAATCTTGAGAGCCACCATTTCGAAGTATTACACATTACTCTTCTCAGTGATGGCATATTCCATAAGGCACTCCAGAGCCATGTAGCCGTGAGTTCCTCTCACTGTGGTCAGTACACTGCAATCTTTTTGGCTCATGAGCATAGCCAAGCCGAAGTCGGAGACCTTGGCCACATAATTCTCGTCTAGAAGAATGTTCTGAGGCTTTACATGTAGATGAATAATCTTATCTTATGCCGACATTCCTGATGTAAGTAGACTAGGCGGTGAGTTGTGCCCAATATGATATTCATTCCAATGGGCAAAGTCAAGAAGCTAGTAGGAAATCTAGATGGATCCACCAAAGTTAGTAGACAATTTCATACAAATAACTTGGTAGATAATTCAAAAGAGCTAAAGATGATTTACTTGTTGATATTGGTACAATGGTACGAAACGAAACGAGAAGGTATTGGCATCACATGCAACATTATCCACATCGTCTTCTTAGTTGTAATAAAAAATCCCTTCAAACCCAACAGGCACATTCTATCGGCTGGCATACAGCCTGAACTATGCATGGTCCATGAGACTCCCTGCAACATTATCCACATCATCTTCTTAGTTGTAATAAAAAATCCGTTCAAACCCAACAAGCACATTCTATCAGCTGGCATACAGCTTGAACTGCATGGTCTATGAGACTCCCTGTGGATTTGAAGAAATTAGAAAACCACTCACTCATGTAGTTTTTTTTAATCACATGGTGAATCGGTAATTGCCAGGCCTAATCTATGGGAGACCCAGGATCAAACCTCATAGCTACCACTATACACCAAGAGCATAACCAACCACATGTAAGTCAAACTTTTTCACATGTCATTTTTTTATTTGATGGACTACGAAAAGAGAAAGTAAGGATTAGCTAAAGTGAACAGTGTCTGCTCATCCCAACTCTGCAATAAAAACATCTTCACCCAACTCCGCAATAATAAAAACACCTTCGGTGTAATTTACTAAAAATATAATTTATAGTTATATAAAAAGCTAAAATGTTGAAAAAAAGGCTAGAAAATAAGAAATTTTCAATTTTCCCTATGTTAATTGCTGCAAATTTCAATCGAAGTGCGTCATTTAGAGATTTTCCATGTTGAGTTCATGCACGTGAAGTTTTTTTATTTTTATTTCTATTATGTATAATATGATCTAATACTACTAAATATTGAAGGGTGTATATTGTTTTTTTTAAATACGTTTTGATATTAGTTTAACATATATGTATGGTAAAGGAATTAGAAATTTTGTCATTACTGTTTTATGTATAGTGTGAAATATTGAAACAAAAATATTTAATTAGGTTTTGATACATTGTAATTTGGTTTAATGGTGTATTTGATATTTTGATTATGCAAAGCATTACTCAAGGTTGTATAAGACGGTTAGATGTTGAATATTTATTAGAAAATATGATTTTTTTCAAAATTCTCTATGTTAATTGATTTGAGTATCATAATGAATGATTGATTTAGAGATTTTGGAGCAATACGAAATATTTTGATATAAATAATTATATATTATAACAATTTCTTCACATGTTTATAAAGGATAAAGATGTGTATTTATACATGTAAGAGCTTGTCATTGCAGTGGGTGTGTCAATGCCTTTTTGTTACTTATCGGGCCAAAGAGGTGATGCTAGGCATTATCCTCCCCTTATTCCAATGTGGAAGAATGTTCATTCTATTAGGAAAACATAAAACCCTTTATAATTACAATATAAATATATATTATTGAATAAATGTAATATAGCTCTCATGTATATTACAAGCATCCCCTCTTGGAAATGCTTCATCCATAAAGTATAAATGACTTGAGTGCATCCATCAAATACTTGATGTTTGAAGTCTGAGATATTAGATTTTTCACACATTTTTCTACACTTTGTAAGAATATGTTGACACTTTTTGTCATACATAATCATGTGATTGCCAATCTTAACTTCAAATAAACCTCATCTACACATAACCTTAGATCTGAAACTAAAGGAAATAATTTTATAATATTCCTCAAGGTAATAATGTTTTTCTTCTAACGGTATCTCATGATAGTTCCCGTGCTTTTAGTATTGGACATAGGGAAAGTAATGTGGTTATTTTTGTAGATCTAACTACCTTCTTCCATCACATTCATAAGCATTATATTCATAATTTCCTTCGCCTTCTTTAAGTGTAATGTATCCTTCTTCAATTGTGATCTTCTATTCTCTTCATCTCCATTTTTATTGCTCCACAACCACCCTTTAAGAATAACATCAGATTCACATGCTAACTTAGCACATTCCAAAAACTAAGGAAATAATTTTGTAATACTCCTCAAAGTAACAACGGTTTTCATCTAACAATTACTCATGACATTGTCACTGATTTTAGTGTTGGACATGTAGAATTTTCTCTACAAATCAGCCAGCTCACTGATATCATGTAGAAATTTCACCTACAGATCAAAATGATATATGCAATGTACTAAAGCATAATACTAGATCTATATCTACCATAAACTTTGCAGAAGCTTAATTGAACATGAGCAACATTAAGCATGAACAGATATAACTGAGAATGAGAAGTAATCAACCATAACACAGAAGATATAACCTGGGGAAAGCACCAGCCTAAAACCCCATCTCTGTATTATCAATCAAGTGAAAATCCTCAACAACATACAAAAAGAATCAGCTCAAAAGCTATCATGCTCTCTCTGTACTCTGATGATGTAGCTCATGGACTACCTAGGCCTGAATATATAGGCTACACAAGTCCTCCAAGCTCCTATTTCCTTGTGCAGTTTTGATTGGGGTCCAATGTCATAACATGTGTGAATTGGCCACATCATACTTGCTGTAACCTCAGGTCCAACTACGCAATCCATAAGGAATAATATTCCTTCTCCATGCAAGGAATATTCACCAAGGAATATCCTAGCAACTGATAGTACAGTGTCCCTCCATCTGATCTCAACTAGGTCTCTGTCTGAACTGACATGCATGAGTTATCCATGAGTAAATATTTAGTTATCTGAAAATACCAGTTCTTACATGCATGCAAGCATCAACAAACTGAATCTCATTAATTTAACAACTTGTTAAATTAATCTAACTAGACTTAACTAAGTTAAACTAAGTCAACTGATCACACTCAATATAGAATTCCTCCTTATCTCCATTAACTGATGGATAAATTCTTCAATTAATAGATAAACTGTTGCATGTCCTCACATAGACTTCAAGTTCATAATTCCTTAACTAATTAACTCAAACTGAATTAATTAATTAATTAATTTACAAACTGTTGTTGATATCAAATTCGAATTTTACTTCCTATTTATAGTCCAAGGACTGACTAAAAATAGGAATCCATCTGAACTGCTAAAAATATAATGCTATTTTAGCACTTCCATTTTTCATTCCTTGTTGCCCAATCCAGCACTGGTACCTAGACTGCTATTTTTAACACTTCTATCTTTAGCAATTTCTTGTTGCCATTTTCAACAGGACATAGGGTTTGTAATGCAGTTATTATTGTAGATCTAAATACCTTATTTCATCATATTCTAGTGTATTAGATTCATAATTTCATTCATCTTCCTTAATATTTATGTATCGTTATTCAATTGTGATATGCTATTCTCTTCATCTCCATGTTTTTTCCATGAGGAATATACATGTTCTAGTCCTAAAGGGACTATTCATTTTAAACAGACTAGGCTCGAAGCTATTACATTAAAGCTCATTATTCCACCAGTGAAAATTGACCCTGGGTGGGGGCAATCCCAATCATTCCTCCCAACAACCCAAGATAAACCTAATTGACTCCATTTTTTATTTCTCCATGACCACCCTCTGGGCACAACATCGAATTTACATGCCAAAATCCCTAAAAATGTGTTTGATTAACATGATATATTAGGATAGCATTATCAATCCTATGTAAGGGTTCATTAAAGATTTCCTTATTTCCACCATTAATTGCTATCTACAAGGGTAGAATATCAAGTTATACCATATTTTTGGTATACAATGTATTCTTATTGCCATATATAGCCATTCCCACTACCAAAGCTAAACCATTTATTATAATTCCATTATGCATTATTTCATAAACAATCTTCAATTTGTCATGATTGTTCACAAATTTATAATTACTATTTGATTTTTTTGAATTCCGTGGAGTGTATTCTATCTTATTTATACATAGCCAAGGAATTTCAAGATAAATATATTTTCAAACAAATATTAAAGAAGAATTTTCACAAGAATTTTACCATCGAAATTATTTTCCTTTATATTCAATTTTTCAAGGTCTTTAATGTAGAGAGTTACTATATTTTGATTCCTTTGTTCTTTCTATTCCTATAGAATAAAAAATATCTCGTGTCTAAAACATAAGAATCTTATATGTGTTGCATGTAATCTTATACTCCAATCCATTCACCACTTGAACACCATTCATTGATTTGTAGGTCGATGTGTATGCATCATCACTTCCATATTTGCACTTGTTCCTTACATCGAGAACACTAGAAATTCCCTTGGTCTCTATAAAATAAATTTCCTTGGTATCAACCATTACTAGCAAAAGTTTCTTGATCAAGTAATTGTCATTTGATGGTTCCATGGTAATAGCTTTGACTTCAAACTCTTTTAGTCTGTGTTCAAAAGGTTAGATATACACGTAAGTGGGATAATATATACATTCAAATTGATACATAATTTGATCATGCATATAAATACAAGGGTTTGAAGATTAAACTATCTACAAATATCTCTAGTGTCGTTAACCCTTCATAAAAATATAGTTGTGGTAATTTGTTTTCCATCCTAATTGATGCATTGATTTAAATTTGTTTTACAAATTTGAATACCAATTTGTCCAATATGAACTAAACATACGACTACATACCATTAATAACTCAACAACCACCCTTGAAATTAGAATTATCTACCAAGCAATAGAGTAAATTGAATAACATGTTCATAAATTTTGCATATAAATTGGGAGGAATTTTATCTTTTATATGTTCCATTTACATATAGAAAATAATAAAAAATTTCATTTGTGTGAGTATTTTCTCTTATAACATCTAGTGGAATGAAGTTACATCTTCCAAAATAAACTCGAATATGGATACCGTTGAGTGGTGTCACCATAACCCAAAACGCTTATTCCTTATTTATGTAAACTAGAAGCATTCCCACTATGAAATTCATCCTCTAAGTATATTTAATCTCTATTTCATTGGCTGAATATACCTTCAAATCCTTGTTGAAATACCTATACCTAGACCCATTTATTATCTGAAATAATTAGTGTGTTGGTAGAGTGTGCAGAATGTTATTTAATGATAATATTCTTTAACTTTGATTTATGGGAAATTTGATGGGAAGGGAGCAATGAGTATTAAGTTTGTTACTAGAATATCATGACCACTTGAAATATAATTTTATAAAGGAAAGAACTAAACAATTTTGTAATGTCATGTATAATATGTTTTAACTTTGTTAAAATTGGAAACTAGGCTAAATTCCACTTTGGATAGCTCACTTTATGGAGATGGTTATTGCATTGAATTCCTCTTTTCTAGAGGACCAAAATTTACCTAAATATCATCAAATTTGGACAAGGGAAAGTGTATTTATGAAGAAAAACCTACATATGCACATTTGGATCGGTCGACCCTAATGATAAATTGGTCACCCTTCGAAGCCTATAAATACAAGTGACCTCAAGCTCAATTGGACGTCACCAAGAATATTCTTCTTCTCTTCTTCATTGATTGGTTTTCACAGGTATGAGTTTCATTCGACAAAATAAGTTTGCAAAGGTATGAAATTACAGGGTTCGAGGCTCGCATTTGTTTTTAAGGTTTTGGGTTACAGTCGCTGGCTCGTCACAGGAAAAATTTGACCACATTTACTAGCTTGTAGGCTCAATGGAGTGAATGGAATCCTTCAGTCACTCGCATAACTCCTCCTCCATGCGATAGGAAAGTTTTATTGAAATTTGACCGTTGACCGAAGTTGACCATAGTTGACTGCAGATAGGAAAAGTTGTCTCTGATATATTATGATGCTGGAAACACATTTTTGAATGTTATTGTGTTATTTTGTTGGATGATAGTGTACCAAGCTCATTGTAATCTTTGTTGAACCTTTTATGACAATCTAATAGAAGAAAAATTTCAAATGGTTTTTCCCTGGTCTTTGACCAAACCTAGTGTATCTTGTTGATGTGTTGATTGTATCCCTTTTCATTGCATTTATTGCTCTATCTTCAATTACTATTGATGATTGGAAATATTAATTGATATTGAAAATATTGCTAATTGAAGTATTGAATTGGGCTAAAGTAATTGATACAACATAGAACAGTCTCAAAATGTGACATGGTATCAGAGCTAAGGTGAAGGACAAGCCCAAAAGAAGACAAACATTGAAGCAATCATCTTTTGAAAATTTGAAAGAGCCAATTGAATCAAGTCAAGATGTCTTCCTTCTTCAAGGAAAATGAGAAGTTGGGTGACTCATCTAACTTTTTTGCATGGAAAGTCAAGTTGGATATCATCGCTGACAACAATAATGTTTTGGATTACATTCAAGGAAAAGTACCTGAACCTCCAGAGAATTCTTATGATGCTATCAAGAACAAGCACAAGAAAGGCGAGTTAAAAGAAAAACAAATTATAGCTGATGGTTTACAAGAGAATTTACTTGCATATGTTGGAAATTTGAGGAAGTATAAGGACATGTACGATAAGATAGTTGACATCAACGAAGTCAGCAATTTGAATAAAATCATCTCCTTGAAAGATCAACTCAAAGACACAAATATGAAAAAAGGGGAGTTTATGCAATCCTACATTATGAGGATATCTCCTCTTAGAGATCAATTGCAAAGAGTTGGAGAATATGTGTCTGGTAGGGAATTGGTGATTGTGACTCTAAGAGGTCTCCCTCCTATTTAGGAAACCTTCATTACTACTATAAGAAACAACAATAGCCTATTTTAATTTGATGAAATTGTTGGAAATCTCACTCAATAAGAATGAAGAATGATATCAAGAGGAAGGATTCAAAAGCATGAAGAGGGAGAGCCTGCTACATTTGTCACTCAAAATAAGAAGAAGAAATGAAAAAGAGTTCCATCAAATTCAAGAAAGCTTCCACCTCAAGATAAAAAGAGAAGGAGTGATAGATTATTATCTCACTTTGAATCATACAATTGTCACAAGAGGGGTCATTATGCCCGAGATTGCCCCGTGAAGAACAACGTTCCACATTACAACACTAGAAGTAACAACAACAAGTTTGATGATTGAACAAGAAGAGAATACTGAAGGAATGATTGCAATGGAAGAGATGCAAGAAGAATAAGAGACGATCCTAGTGACCATGAAGAAGATCGTAGTCTCAAAAAGAAGTCAAGGTTCTCCAGGTATGAAAGTAATGTTGCAAATCAATATGAATATATTCTTATTTCATCCCTTACTAGTTCATCTCCTTTGGATTCATGGGATAGTTGGTCGGTTGATAGTGGGGTCACTCATCACTTCTCTGGATATAAGGAATTTATCTCTAATTTGGTAGAGAGGGAGTCAAATTTGAAAATTATTCTTGGAGAAACTCCATTCATCTTGTCAACGAATTTGGGTCCATCAAATTTCATTTGAATTCCGGGGAATCTATTTTTCTCCATTATGTGACATATGTGCTAGGATTATAGAAGAATTTCATATTAATATCTACTTTGGAAGACAAAGGAATGAGGGTTTCCTTCATCAAGGAAAAGGTTCTTACTTGGCCTACTGGATCACCTATGAGAGATGCATTCACATTGGGACCAAGATATGAAGGACTCTACATGGTTATTGGAAGGCCCCTTCTAGCATTGGTCCATGATTCTAATTATCTAATCAAGCTATGGCACTGAATATTTACCCATCTACATTTAGATGCTCTTCCGAAGTTGGAACAATTGGTCTATGGGATTCCCAAGGTTCAAGATCAACATGATGGAGTATGTCTAGGTTGTGCTAGTGGAAAGAAGACATGGAGTTTGTTGCCCTCTAGCCAGAACAAGACAAATCACATCCTCCATCTTATTCATTCTGACATATGTGGTCCAATGCCCATGCATTCTATTGGCATCCATCTTTACTACATCACCTTCATTGATGATTTCTCAAGAAATACATGGATATATTATTTGAAGCACATGGATGGAGCCTTGAAATGTTCAAGGATTTCAAATATTTGGTAAAAAAACAATATGGAAATAAAATCAAAATATTCAGGTCAAACAATGGTAGAGAATACACATACAAGGAGTCCATTAATTTTTGCAAGAAGGAAGGTATCAAGAAAGAGACATTTGTTCCCTATAATCCCAAAAAAAATGGAATGGTTGAAAGAAAGAACATGTCCATTATAAAAGTTGCATGTGCCATGCTTCATGATCAAAAGTTGCCAAATTTCCTTTGGGGAGAAGTAACAAATGCTACCATATACGTCCAATATAGGGTGCCTCATCAAGCATTAGAAAACAAGACCCCAAATAAGTATTCATAGGTGTTAAGCCTAATGTTGGTCATCTTGGTATCTTTGGTTGCCCTGTATGCTTTCATGTGTCTAAGGTCAAAAGAAACAAGTTCAAGGCCATGGGAAGAAAAGGCACGTTTGTTGGATATTGTGAAAATTATAAAGAATTTAGAATATATATTCATGGTCAAAGGAAGGTTGAATTTAGCAAGGATGTAATGTTTAATGAATATGTTGCCCTTGGGAAAGCAAGGGACCTTCCTGTGCCTGATCCTCCCAAGAATAATGATGATATGGATATTTTAGATGGTCCTTTCATGCCCAAATTTGAGACAAATATTGTTGATGATCCCATGGAGCCCATGAACCCCTTATATCCTTCTCCATGTGATCCTCCGATTAGGAAGATGCCACTTTGGCTCTGTGACACACTATAATAATGAGAGATGTGTTCCTATTCGAAGATCATTAAGAGAAATTAATAAGCCTTGCAGGTACAAGGATACGTTGTAGTCATGAGCACTATGATTCAAGTTGAACTTCCTGCCTTTGAAGAATATGTAAAAGAAAAATTTTGGAAAGATGCTATGGCCAAAAAATATGAATCGATCATTAAGAATGATGTATGGGATGTTGTGCCGAGACCAAAGGGGAAATCCGTGGTGAATTCAAATTGTCTATTCAAGATCAAGCATGGAGTTGATGGTAGCATTGAGAGATATGCAACAAGGTTCGTCGCCTAAGGATTCTCCCAAAAATAGGGAGAATATTATGATGTTATATTTGCACTTGTGGCTTGATATAAAACCATTCATTCAATAGCTGTCCTTGCTGCAAGTCAAGGATGGAACCTTCATCAAATGGATGTGAAGATAACATTCTTGAATGGAATCCTATAAGAAGAAGTGTACGTTGAGAAGCCACAAGGATTTGAAGTAGAGGATCGAAAGAAACATGATTGTGGGTTGAAGGAAGCATTGTATGGTTTGAAGCAAGCACCCCAGGGAATGGTACACCTAGATAGACAATTATTTGGTGAAGTTGCGATTCATAAGTAGCAATGTTGATCCCAAACTCTACTTCAAGGTAGTCCATGGTATGCCGTTGATTTTGGTTTTATATGTCGACGATCTATTCTTAAAAGGTAGTGAGCCCCTGATGATCGAGTGTAAGAGGGAGTTAGCCTCTGAATTCGAGATGAAATACCTTGGACTCATACACTACTTTCTAGGGCTTGAGGTGTTATAGATCTAACCCAAAATATATGAGAAATAACAAATATACCCAATAATATCAAGATCGAAATAGATAGAAATGATTCACTTCATTGATATCAAAACCCTTAAGGTAGGGCAACACCATACATTCACTCCTTAAGGAAGGAGAACACTCCACAAGCCATATGCCTGTTCATACAATAATCCTTCACACAATTCCTTCATATCTCTCCATGTGGAGTCTCTAGCCTCTATACAGGCCTCATACATACAATACCATGGGTCATTACCATGGTTCCCTCATACCATCAAACTAATACCATGGTCCCATTACATTATTACTAACTACTTGTGGTCCCTTACATGATATGGGTTAACCACCTTATTTACTATTATGGCCCATCCCATTATTGCATTATTACCTTGGGTACCTCCCTTTGTACCCCATATTATCCCCCCTAGGTATATAACATTCCACCCCCCTTAGCATGTTTCGTCCCCGAAACATGGGAAGAACACAAACAATAAGATCTACTCAAAAGAGTAGTCCACTAGTACCATGCACATGCATCTAGCCATCCAAGAGAAAGGTGAACGCTCGATCTCGCTGGTGCCTCGCTCGCTTGAGATGGAAGTTGACCATGGCAGCTCTTCTGTGTTGATGTGTAGTAGGTGGATCATCGCTCCTCGCTATCCGTCATACGGGGATTGTTGTCCTTGTGGCTAATTGGTTGCCATATTGTTGGTTGTTTTCTTGCGGGGTGATGTGGGTGATGATATATTGAAGTTTTAACCCACAGTGTCTTTTTCTTTAATTCACTCTGCTGTGGTGCCTGTTGTGGTGTCTTCTTTTCCAATATGACTTCAACCACTAAACACTCATCAGATGTGTCAACACCTGTTACCTTTTCGGATTCAGCCTCTGTTTGTGTTTGATTGTCGACCATCAACTGCTCATCATCTGATATGGCAGTCCCTGGAACATCTTCTGCATCAACCTCCGTGGAATCTACCTATTTATTGATGGAAATATCCTGTAATGTAATTTTCTTCTTTTTATACTAGAGCTTCAGGAATTTCTTCTGCACATTAATATTTATAGTACCCACTGATTCCATCCACGGGTATCC
>APFE030399779.1:248063-271173 GCA_000404065.3 Pinus taeda
AGAGAAGGGTCCAGAGATTTGTCAAAAACTTATCCTCGGAACATGCACTTCTGCACCCTCAGAGGAGGTTTTGATGAATGGATGGATCGAGATTTATTTTACTTGCATTTTGATATCTGCTACTGATGTTGCACTTTTGTACTCTTGGTAGATTTTAGAACAAGTAGAGATAGATCGTTTTTGCTTGAAGCTTATAGGTAGAACTAGTCATAAATGGTACTTTTATCTTTATCTCTTGGCAATTCCTGCTTATATTCTTTAAGTGATTTACAGTTTCAGTTGTTTATATGTTATTGCATGAATGTATGGGTTATCATTTAGCACTTTCGTACGGTGAAGTCATATTGTTTATGTCTAACATATGAATAGCTTATTATGCGATATGTTGTTCACAACTGTTTTGCCTAACTTCTTATGCAAAGTGGTTTATCTTTATGATTTCTATTCTTATGATAGCTGAATGATCTTTATTACCAGTTATTGTTCGAAATCTTTTTAGATCGCATAATGGAAGATATACAATCCAGGGTTAGAATAGATTTGATGTGTTGTTTCTCACTAGATTACAATAGCATAGAGTAAAGTTAAAGAATCTGAATTAGATTAGCTTTAAAATACTCTTATATCAGCATAGTTCAACTCTATACACACACACACACCCAAGATCGGGAAACTGGTCCCGTTATCCCCAGTCGGACCCGCTATACCAAAAGGATAAGGAGCTGCCAACCAAGCTCCAGACCGGGTGGGTATCCCCCTTGTTGTCGACCCGATTTTCGGGGCTTCAAAACTAGGTAAGCATGGCTCGGAGGTTTCTTCTTCTGACAGAAGAGTAACTACATTCAGTTTGTCTGTTGCACTGTCTAGGAGCTCTCTCGTGCCAGAGATGCCCCACAATTGATTCTGTTGTTTTCGGCTGAGCGTTGTCGATGCCCCATGATGTTTGTTTCGGGTTGCATCGTGCTGCGATGCTCCATGATCATTTGTCAGTTTTGGATGTGTCGTGCTGTGGCTCCATGATCGCTTCGAGTTGATTCGGCTGTGTTGTGCTATGCTGCGGCCCTTGTTTTCCCCTTTTCGGTCTCTATTTCCTGACAATCTGTCTCCCAGACTCTATTATGTGGTAGAATGGGTCTTCGGGCCTTTGTTTTCCTTTTAAATGTTTATAAGGAATGTTTTCCTGTTTTTACACAGAAAACGCTCCACACTATAAAATCCCATCCATATCAGTTTATTTTGGACTTCAAAAGTCCTCAGATATCATCTATCAAGTATGCCCTTAGGGTCGTTATCATAAGTCGCACACGGCCTATTTCCTTGCTTCCCTTCATATTCTAGATATGTTAAAAAACACTGAAAACCATGAAAAATTAGCTTTGGCAGACCTGAAATATTATCTATTTAATTTATGAACCCCTTCGGGTCTAGATTTTATCGCATCCTTTTCGCCCATTTTTATTTCGTTAAATAAAGAAAATAAAGAAAATACATTAAAAATGGCCTTTCTTGCGGACCTGAAATATTATGAAATAATACTTATAATGTCGTCGGGTCCGTCTCATCGGGTCGCACACATATATGTGTATAGGCCCCGCCCCATGGTGCTGTTTCACTGCAACACAGTGATGTGATCTAATCACAATCACATATCGCTCATGCCCTAGGCTTTTGCTAGCACTCCTTGTTAATCCCTGATAGTGATCTTGCGACGCGATGTGGGCTGTCCATCTGCGCGGTTGATCAATGGTCCACATTGCATCGCTGATCGCAATCGCAAGTTCCATCGGTCTTCCCTTATTCCACTGGCTTACCTTTGTCGATTGTGACCCACCGATTCGATCATCGGAGATCGCTGCTCAGGGGTGTTCTCCACCCAACCTTACATCCTCCTCTGTGTAGTGTCAATTGCGATTTGCCGCTTATATTTGGGCTGTTGATCAGACAGATCTAATGGTTGCTGTGTGTTTCTATGTTTATGCCCGCGATACATGTTTTTTCACGGTTTTCTCTGGTTTTTGCCTCCCGATAGTGATTTTCCGCCCTTCCAAGGGCTCTTGGCATGCGATTGTTGCGATTTGTGAATGATCCTTAGGTAAATATTGAAGACTTCGGGAGTGTTAAAGAGCATATTTGGATCCATTTTTGGGCCATTTGCCAACAAGGCTAACACTGGCTCCTTTTGGGGATTAAATCCTCCTTGTGAGGTTTGAAGAACTGTAGAACAATACCTTTCCTGTAAAACCAAAATCAAATATTCCTCCTAGTGTTCCATTAGGTATGGAGTTTATTTTGCATGAAATAAAAACTTGAAAAACATATTTACAATACCAAGGCTTTAATGCCTTAAATGAAAGAAAGTTTTAAGAACTGCCCATTGACTGGGCCATTAAAAACATGTCCTCCTTCCAGACTATGTAGAATAAGGGTATTGTTCATCTGATCTTGAGCAACGACAAGCAGTCCTGTCCATAAGGCATAAAATCTACCATGGTTGTCCTTCTTTTCCTTTAATGCATCCCTTTTGAGAAACCAGTCACCAACTTAGAAATTGTCCACTTGTTCCTTCCTGTCAAAGGTTTCTTTGCTCCTCTTTTAATGGACTTTTGACTTCTCAAGCAACTTCTCTTTGATCTATTGTATTTCTACCAGGTTACTCATTCTCCTTCCCATGTCATTTTCTTCAATGGCTTCGTTTTCTTGGTCAATGTGCATTTCAGAAAATTCATCAAAGACTTGTAGAAGCCTATTAATTTCATCATCAGCTTCAAATACTTTCTAGGATTTGACATTGTTAGGAAAATATGGTCTATATTTCACCTCATCTTTGTATGCTTTCAGCCTTGGATGCTTTTCTTGGAAATTTTTGTTGACCTGCAAAGTTAATATGAAAGATAAATGAATGCAATCTTGTGTGGGGAACACAAGGTCTACACCTGCCCCTACAGCTTCCTTAGAGAAAGCTCCATCAAAAGACATGTCCCAAATATGTGGGCCTTCTTCCTTTGTGATATGGCAAACTGGTTTCTTAAGCTACGTGGAGGCCAACTGAGATTCTTCGATCTGAAGAAAACAAACTCCAAAATCAGTATCGACAGCATAGATGGGATGATTAGTGGGATTCCTTTCATCGCTGATAATATAAGCCAACTAAGCCTCTCTGTACAATCTCCTATTTTCACCCCCAAAAACTGGGACAATAGCATAGGATAGATCATTTTGCAATGTTCCACCTAATCTTTTGATCCAGCCTCTAGAAAGAAACATGCCAAACTTGGGTGGTACATCTGCTACCACAATATCCATCATCATGTTCTTTATGGGTAGCTAAGACAAAGTGATGGCTAGGTCTTTGATTAGTCCCAAACATTTCATCTTTCTAGAGTCAAAAGAAAATAGGTCATGATAAGGCTTGGTAATGTCAAGACCCAGCTTATCCATGACAGCCTTGGGCATTAGATTATGGCTGGCTTCAGTGTCCAGAAGGCAGTTGTGAAGGATTTTATCATGAATAGTTAGACAGACATAGAATGATGGGGAGTTGTCCTCACAATTTTCAATCATTGGGCTAATAATTATAGTTGGTTTGTTATCTTGCAGATTTACATAGCTAGTGGAGGCTTGGATGGCTTTAGGCTCAAGGGCCTTGAGGATAGATTTATTGAAGGGCTCATTCTTCACAAGTTCAACCAGAGGTATAGGTATTCTTAGCTTCTGGATGTCTAATTCAAAACTGAAAGGTGAAGGAGACTTATCAGGGCCTCTTACCTCTATCACTGGAGCTTTGAGGATGATGGGATCAACTGCCGGTTCCTTGGCATTATTCATCTTCAACCTCGGATTATATCTGTGCTGATCTTCATTTTGTATAATAGCTTCACCATCCCACTCTTGGCTAATCTGGTCATTGAATAATGACTTTTCATAGGAAACTAAGGTAAAAAAAGGGGCACCGCCTATGTATTCAAAACAATGGATCTCATCATCTTCTTCAAATTGCTTTTCCTCCATGACTACGTTCTAAAAAGGGGTATTTAGCCTTTGGTCCTCATGGGCATCTTTGCTTCTTTGTAGAATCTGCAACTGCTCATCGGTTCTTCTATATGGATTTGGTTTTGGAGGAGCAAAGGTGTTAGGAACTCTTCCTTTCCCGTGGTGCTGCTCAACCTTTAATATGGAGATTTAAGAGGCTAATGACTCTATCATCTTGGTCATTTTATCTATATTGGGATCTGAAGATGATGAAGACTCGTCCCTCTGTCTTCTTCTATCAATATTTCCCTTGAGCTTCTCTCCAGCCATGATGTTTGATTCTACCTCCAAGGCTGCATCTTGCATATCATCCAAAGTAGCACATTGCCTCTCTGTCAATAGTAGGTAGAAGTTAGAATCGAAAGCACTAGCATAGGTGAGTTTAGCAGAGGGAGTGGTGGGTTTTACTTCAACTAGTATCTTGTTGTACATGCGGTTAAACCTCTTATTAAAATCAGACAACAACTCATCATTCTCCCTCTTTAAATTCCCAAACTTAGTGTGGTAGTAGAGGTGATCCTTTTTATCCCCCCAATGCTTTAGAAATGCATCATCTAAAGCCTCAATATCTACTATAGATCTTGGAGTCAGTTCTCTGAACCATTTTATAGCCTCTCCATCTAGGCTTTGGACAAAGACTCTCATCCACATATCATCTTCACTAATGTCCAGGTTATCAGCATAGCTATAGAATGACTCAAGATGTTCCTCAGGTGTAACACCTTTAGTCCCAGTGAACTTAGGCCTATATTTATGATATTCTCTAGTAGGCATGGCATTCAAAGGAGTGGGCAATACTAGAGGTCCATATTTAGCAGCTATGATTCTTTCCATTTTGGTAGGTGCTTGTGGTCCTGTCATAGCTGTGGTGGCTATAAGGGTACTGGCAGTCTGAATGATAGAGGGTTGAGGAGTGATTTATAGGACTAAAGGAGTATGATGGATAGGAGGTGAGGTTTCCTTTGGGTTTACAACAAAAGGATAACCTAAAGAATAAGGAGCTTTATAAATCTCTGAGAGTTTTTCTTCACTTCTAGTATTAGATGCTATACTCTCAACATGTATTTGTTCTATTGCAGGATTTTCTAGAAGAGATATAGAAGATTGTTTAGATTTACTTGAACCTGAAGCTCCTTTCTGCAATACCTTTATTTCTTTGATGATTTTTTCAGGGTTAGGTACTGGGTTAGCTTGTGGCTTCTGAGGATTTCTCTAAGTATGCCTCACAAACTGAGCCAGAACCATGAAGTGGAGTCGCCAAAAAGGTTCAGCCTCCAGTAGAGTCACCAGATAGATGACTACAACCAAAAAAGTTCCCAGACTTTGTCTATCATCAAAGCTAGATCTGTTTCGTCTCCCAGGGAAGTTGAGATTCAGTCTCCTCTCCTCGGCAATGACACCAATTATGTTATCACTCCAGGAAACTCTCCTAGGTTGCAGCTCAGAGATGCTTGGTAACATATAATCTTCAATATTTTTCTCTGAACTATTGGAATGGATGAAGGTTTGGATCAAGCCATATAACCATTTCAACTCTGTTTTCACTCTAGACATGCATGAACACCCTCACCTTTATAAGGATTTAGACCAATAATGCTCAATAGTTTGTAGATTCAATGGATAGATCGAGAATATTGACTGTACCAGCAAATGCATATATAAACACATATGAATGGATAGCTACAGGGAGTAAATGAAACTTGCAAATATAATTTATGAATGTAGAGATAAGATGACAGTTATCTGGCATTAGACACAAAAGAAAACATGAAAAACCTATTCAATTGCAAAGCCAATTTATCAATGCAAAGATAAGATGATAGTAATCTAGCATTAGACACAGAATAAATCATGAATAGACTATCCAAGTGCAAACTTAGAACAAAAGAGAAATAGATATTGAACATGTAATAACAAAAGAAGCTTATTTTACTGGAATGAAGATGAGAAGCTGCAAGGAATAGAGTATCAACAATCTCCATAAATTTAGCCCTTGTTACATTTAACTTTAAGCCATTTATAGGCCTTTTACAATGATGCTGAGCCTTCTGTGGCTCAAGAAGTCTTAATCTATCCCTCTGTCTCTTTAACTGTTTGATGCCCTGACTAGGCAAGCATGGCTCGGAGGCTTCTTCTTTTGATAGAAGAGTAACCACATTCAGGTAGTTTGCTACACTATCTGGGAGCTCTCTCATGCCAAAGATGCCCCACAATCGATTCTGTTGTTTTTGGATGAGTGTTGTCGATGCCCCATGATGTTTGTTTCGGGCTGCATCGTGTTGAGATTCTCCATGATGATTTGTCGGTTTTGGATGTGTCGTGTTGTGGCTCCATGATCATTTTGGGTTGATTCGACCGTGTTACACTGTGCTGCGGTCCTTGTTTTTCCCTTTCCAGTCTCTGTTTCCCGGCAATCTATCTCCCGAGCTCTGCTATGTGGTGGAATGGGTCTTCGGGCCTTTGGTTTTCCTTTTAAATGTTTATAATGAATACTTTCCTATTTTTACATAGAAAACACTGCACACTATAAAATTCCACCCATCTCAGTTTATTTCGGACTTCAAAAGTCCTCAAATATGGCCTATTCATCTATCGGGTCTGCCCTTAGGTTCCCTATTGCAAGTCGCCCACTGCCCGTTCCCTTGCTTCCCTTCGTATTCTGGATATGTTAGAAAACACTGAAAACCATGAAAAAATGGCTTTGGCGGACCTAAAATATTATCTATTTCATTTATGAACCCCTTCAGGTCCGGGTTTTATCGCATCGTCGCCACCCCTTTGTAAATTTTCGTTAAATAACGAAAATACAAAAAATACATTAAAAATGGCCTTTCCTATGGACCTGAAATATTATGAAATAATACTTATAATGCCTTCGGGTCCAGTTCATCAAGTCGCACATATATATGTGTATAGGCCCCACCCCATGGTGTTGTTCCACTGTGATACATTGATGCGATCTAATCTTCATCACATATTGCTCATGCTCCGGGCCTTTGCCAACGCTCCATGTTAATCCCCAATAGCGATCTTGTGATGCGATGTGGGCCATTGATCTGCGTGCTTGATCGACAGTCCACATTGCATCGTTGATCGCAATCGCAAGTTCCATCTGTCTTCTCTTATTCCACCGGCTTGTCTCTGCTGATTGTGACCCACTGATCCAATCATCGGAGATCGCTGATCGGGGGTATCCTCCACCCAACCTTAAGTCCTCCTCTTTGTAGCACCGATTGCGAATTGTTGCTTAGATCTGGGCCGTTGATCGGCTAGATCTAACGGGTGCTGTGCGTTTCTATGTTTATGCTTGCAATACATGTTTTTTCATGGTTTTCTCTCGTTTTTGCCTCCTGATAGTGCTTTTCCGCCCTTCCAAGGGCTTTTGGCATGCAATTGTTGTGATTTGTAATTGATCCTTAGGCAAAGATTGGAGACTTCAGGAGTCTTAAAGAGCATATTTGGATCCATTTTTGGGCCATTTACCAACAAGGCTAACAGGAAGATTAAGCCATAAAGATGTAAAATGACACTTCATGTAGGAAATCAATCAATAGTTGCATTTATATAAATCAGAAAGAGATTACAACCGGTGCCCTGACCTTGTTGGTCTCCTCTGACATATTCGTGTTCCTACACTTCTGCTAGAACTTCATGAATAGCCCCAACAATGGAATTTTTAAGGCCTCTTTCCCTCTAGTCTCAAACCAAACCAAAATCACACTATTCTCCCTCAAACATACACTAGAAGGCTATAATCTATAGATGACTCGCTGGTTATTCAAACTTGCTCCAAAAATCCAACTAGCTTTTGCTTGGGAAAAAGAGAGGTTTATATAGCTTGTATGGATGGAAGATGGATCCTCTCATCATGGGAGAAGGTCTTATCTCTTGCGGTTGTTCCATCCTAATAGGGGAAAGGAGCCCAAACTAATTTCCTCCGCTCTATCCGGCCCAACCATCTACCAAAATTTCGTTATGAAGCTTCTAGACATGGAAGCTTTGGCTCCTTATTTAAAAAACCTTTCAAAAGAGGATCAGCGTGACTGGAAAAGGGATTAGTTGCTTTGATTGGTGCAAGGACTAGTTTTAACCTTTATAAATCGACCCAAGGTGAAACTGGTCAACAACGTCGGCCTTGTAAACTAGGATAGAAGGAAGATTCTTGGGAAATGATGCGAAGGGGAATTATCCTGCTCATGAAGAGGGACATACTGGGAGTTTCTTCATGATGGGAAAGAGTGTTGGATAAACTATAGAGGTCCTCTAGGATCATAGATGGGGAGTACAGGGATAGTGGAAAAATGTTGTGTAACAGATGCCCCCTAAAGCGTGAAGGACGAACTAGAGTGAGGGGTGAAATGCTTTACAAGTGGAAGTGGTGAACCAGAGTTCGTCATCAGAAAACCTGCAAGCAAGCATAGATACATATACATCACTAAAAACTCTAAATAATGATACATGAATCATGGTATGGATGCAACCATCCAGAGAATGATCATGTAAATGGATCCAAGGCATGGGCGCAACTATCTAGTAGAAAGGATCATAACAAAATAAAGGTATGGTCGCAACCATCCAATAATGAGAAGGATCACATATAACAACTCATGGTATGGTTGTAGCCATCCATTTGAAAGGGAAATGTATATTAACATGACCATGTGACATCACCTCGCAACCTGGACTTGTGTAATCTTAGCCTAGGGTCTTGGGCTTCGAACGACCCGACCAAAGTACAAATCCTAACATGTGAATGAATGTGTTGAAGTTGAACATGCTAGGAAGTCACTTGATTATTGATCAATGACGTGAATTGTTAACAAGCACGAGAGAAACCAACAATAATGACAATGGCTCTCAAGGTACTGATAGCACAGTTCACGGAATGTGAATAAAGGAACTGATGTCGAACACCCGTGAAATCACCTGATTGAAAGCCAATGATGTGAACTTGTTGTCGAGTGCGAAGAACTTGCGATCAGGGCATGCAAGCTCTAAAGTACTGGAAGGGAGTCTCTCGGCCAACTTCCTGGATAATGAGCTGAAGTTGACAGGAAGTGACCGTCTCGAAGGAGGGCCATGATGTATCCCACATCATCGATAGGAGACAAAGGGATGCAAATGATTTCAGATGATACAGAGAATCAGGAGTAATTGTAACTGCAGAAAGACTGGCTCCTTGTTTTGACCATAGTTGACTGCAGATAGGAAGAGTTTTCTCTGATATATTATGATGTTGGAAACACATTTTTGAATGTTATTGTGTTATTTTGCTGGATGATAGTGTACCAAGCTCATTTTAATCTTTGTTGAACCTTTTATGACAATCTAATAGAAGAAAAATTTCAAATGGTTCTTCCCTTTGTGGGGTTTTTCCCTGGTCTTTGACCAAACCTAGTGTATCTTGTTGATGTGTTGATTGTATCCCTTTTTATTGCATTTATTGCTCTAACTTCAATTACTATTGATGATTGGAAAGATTAATTGATATTGAAAATATTGCTAATTGAAGTATTGAATTGGGCTAAAGCAATTGATACAACATAGAACAGTCTCAAAATTTGACATGGTATCAGAGCTAAGGTGAAGGACAAGCCCAAAAGAAGACAAGCATTGAAGAAATCATCTTTTGAAAATTTGAAGGAGCCAATCTAATCAAGTCAAGATGTCTTCCTTCTTCAAGGAAAATGAGAAGTTGGGTGACTCATCTAACTTTTCTGCATGGAAAGTCAAGTTGGAGATCATAGCTAACAACAATAATTTTTTGGATTACATTCAAGGAAAAGTACCCGAGCCTCCAGAGAATGCTTATGATGCTATCAAGAACAAGCACAAGAAAGGCGAGTTAAAAGAAAAACAAATTATAGCTGATGGTTTACAAGATAATTTACTTGCATATGTTGGAAATTTGAGGAAGTCTAAGGACATGTACGATAAGATAGTTGACATCAACGAAGTAAACAATTTGAATAAAATCATCTCCTTGAAAGATCAACTCAAAGACACAAATATGAAAAAAGGGGAGTCTGTGCAATCCTACATTATGAGGATATCTCCTCTTAGAGATCAATTGCAAAGAGTTGGAGAATATGTGTCTGGTAGGGAATTGGTGATTGTGACTCTAAGAGGTCTCCCTCCTATTTAGGAAACCTTCATTACTACTATAAGAAACAACAATAGCCTCTTTTAATTTGATGAAATTGTTGGAAATCTCACTCAAGAAGAATCAAGAATGATATCAAGAGGAAGGATTCAAAAGCAT
Source organism: Pinus taeda (assembly GCA_000404065.3). Lineage (NCBI taxonomy): Eukaryota > Viridiplantae > Streptophyta > Pinopsida > Pinales > Pinaceae > Pinus > Pinus taeda. The sequence continues at coordinate 258,355 of APFE030399779.1, forward strand.
GAAGAGGGAGAGCCTGCTACATTTGTCACTCAAAATAAGAAGAAGAAAGGAAAAAGAGTTCCATCAAATTCAAGAAAGCTTCCACCTCAAGATTAAAAGAGAAGGAGTGATACATTATTATCTCACTTTGAATCATACAATTGTCACAAGAAGGGTCATTATGCTCGAGATTGCCTCGTGAATAACAACATTCCACATTATAACACTAGAAGTAACAACAACAAGTTTGATGATTGAACAAGAAGAGAATACTGAAGGAATGATCACAATGGAAGAGATGCAAGAAGAATAAGAGACGATCCTAGTGACCATGAAGAAGATTGTAGTCTTAAAAATAAGTCAAGGTTCTCCAGGTATGAAAGTAATTTTGAAAATCAATATTAATATATTCATATTTCATCCCTTACTAGTTCATCTCCTTTGGATTCATGGGATAGTTGGTCGGTTGATAGTGGGGTCACTCATCACTTCTCTAGATATAAGGAAGTTATCTCTAATTTGGTAGAGAGGGAGTTAAATTTGAAAATTATTCTTGGAGAAACTCCACTCATCTTGTCAAGGGATTTGGGTCCATCAAATTTCATTTGAATTTCGGGGAATCTATTTTTCTCCATTATGTGACATATGTGCTAGGATTATAGAAGAATTTCATATTAATATCTACTTTGGAAGACAAAGGAATGAGGGTTTCCTTCATCAAGGAAAAGGTTCTTACTTGGCCTACTGGATCACCTATGAGAGATGAATTCACATTGGGACCAAGATATGAAGGACTCTACAGGGTTATTGGAAGACCCCTTCTAGCATTGGTCCATGATTCTAATCATCTAATCAAGCTATGGCACTGAATATTAACCCATCTACATTTAGATGCTCTTCCGAAGTTGGAACAATTGGTCTCTGGGATTCCCAAGGTTCAAGATCAACATGATGGAGTATGTCTAGGTTGTGCTAGTGGAAAGAAGACATGGAGTTTGTTGCCCTCTATCAAGAACAAGAAAAATCACATCCTCTATCTTATTTATTCTGACATATGTGGTCCAATGCCCATGCATTCTATTGGCATCCATCTTTACTACATCACCTTCATTGATGATTTATCAAGAAATACATGGATATATTATTTGAAGCACATGGATGGAGCCTTTGAAATGTTCAAGGATTTCAAATATTTGATAAAAAAAACAATAAGGAAAAAAAATCAAAATATTCAGGTCTGACAATGGTAGAGAATACACATATAAGGAGTCCATTAATTTTTGCAAGAAGGAAGGTATCAAGAAAGAGACATTTGTTCCCTATAATCCCAAAAAAATGGAATGACTGAAAGAAAGAACATGTCCATTATAAAATTTGCATGTGCCATGCTCCATGATCAAAAGTTGCCAAATTTCCTTTGGGGAGAAGTAACAAATGCTGCCATATACGTCCAATATAGGGTGCCTCATCAAGCATTAGAAAACAAGACCCCAAATAAGTATTCATAGGTGTTAAGCCCAATGTTGGTCATCTTCGTATCTTTGGTTGCCCTATATGCTTTCATGTGTCTAAGGTCAAAAGAAACAAGTTCAAGGCCATGGGAAGAAAAGGCACGTTTGTTGGATATTGTGAAAATCATAAAGAATTTAGAATATATATTCATGGTCAAAGGAAGGTTGAATTTAGAAAGGATGTATTGTTTAATGAAGATGTTGCCCTTGGGAAAGCAAGGGACCTTCCTTTGCCTGCTCCTCCTGAGAATAATGATGATATGGATATTTTAGATGGTCCTTTTGTGCCCAAATTTGAGACAAATATTGTTGATGATCCTATGGAGCCCATGAACCCCTTATATCCTTCTCCATGTGATCCTCCCACTAGGAAGATGCCACATTGGCTCTATGACACACTATAATATAATGAGAGATGTGTTCCTATTCGAAGATCATTAAGAGAAATTAATAAGCCTTGCAGGTACTAGAGATACGTTGTAGCCATGAGCACTATGATTCAAGCTAAACCTCCCGCCTTTGAAGAATATGTAAAAGAACAATTTTGGAAAGATGCTATGGCCGAAGAATATGAATCAATCATGAAGAATGACGTATGGGATAATGTGCCGAGACCAAAGGGAAAATCTGTGGTGAATTCAAATTGTCTATTCAAGATCAAGCATGGAGTTGATGGTAGCATTGAGAAATATGCAACAAGGTTCGTTGCCTGAGGATTATCCTAAAAATAGGGAGAAGATTATGATGATATATTTGCACTTGTGGCTTGATATAAAACCATTCATTCAATAGTTGTCCTTGCTGCAAGTCAAGGATGGAACCTTGATCAAATGGATGTGAAGATAACATTCTTACATGGAATCCTATAAGAAGAAGTGTACGTTGAGAAGCCACAAGGGTTTGAAGTAGAGGATCGAAAGAAACATATTTTTGGGTTGAAGGAAGCATTGTATGGTTTGAAGCAAGCCCCCCAGGGTATGGTACACCTAGATAGACAATTATTTGGTGAAGCTGGGATTCATAAGTAGCAATGTTGATCCCAAACTCTACTTCAAGGTGGTCCATGGTGTGTCGTTGATTTTTGTTTTATATGTTGATGATCTATTCTTAAAAGGTAGTGAGCCCCTGATGATCAAGTGTAAGAGGGAGTTAGCCTCTGAATTCGAGATGAAAGACCTTGGACTCATACACTACTTTCTAGGGCTTGAGGTGTGGCAAAGGCCTGATGACATTTTACTTTCACAAGGAAAGTATGTTGTGAAGTTATTGTAGAGATTTGGAGTGATATAATGCAAGTCCCTACCCACACCGATGGAAATGAACTTCAAGAAGTTATGTGGAGAGGTTGTAGGACTTGATTTAGTGAATCCATCTGAGTATAGACGTTTGATTGGGGCTCTAATGTTCCTATTGAAAACCCATATGTACATATGCTACATAGTGAATACATTGAGTCAATTCATGATCGAGCCTCTCAATGCACATTAGATCATTTCCAAACACATTTTGAGATATTTGCATGGGACAATCCCACTCAGTCTGAGATATTTTGTCGGAGATGTTTGACTTCATGTATACACCGATGTTGAATGGGAAGGAAATGTAGTCAACAGGAAGAGTATGTATGGATGTTGTTTTAGCCTTATATCTTCCATGATATCTTTGATGAGTAGGAAGAAAACGTACATAGCATTGAGTACTGCAAAGGCAGAGTACATTTCTACTATCATGGCTTGCTGTGAAGCAATTTGGTTGAGGAATATCTTTGGAGAGCTATTTGATTAGGTCCTATACACTACAATGATATAATGCGAAAACAAGAGTGGGATCTGTCTAGTAGAGAATCTCATATTTCATGACCCGTCCTCATAAGGGGAATCACTGATAAAAAATAGTGAGCAATTTATTCCCCCCTGTCTAAACTCCTAGGGTGAGAAATTGAGATGAAGGGCTCCTGGGGTTGAGGGATCTATACAAAATAGGGTTGTAGATGTTGCTCCCCTATCTGTTACCCTTAGGGTTGGAGATGTTGCTCCCCTACCTACTACCCTTAAGGTTGGAGATGTTGCTTCCTTATCTTAGTCTAGTAGGGTATACCCCAGTTGGCATCATACCCACAAGTCAGGCTTGTTAGTATTCTCCCTCCCCATCTAGCCAATAGGTTGAGGAGGCTTGGGGGTGTGTGATCCTTACATTTGTTAAGTCAAGTATCTCACCCAAGCTTGGACTATGATGCAGGTGTTCTACCACATGAATCTTGAGGGTCATTGATGGGAATATTAGTGTTCAATAGGATGGGTTGAGATGTGCTCCCCTATATCACCTATTGCTCAATATGGGGTTGTAGATGTTTAACTCCCCGATGATATTCCGGGTTGATATGTGCCCCCAGATGTGGTTTCAGGTTGATATTTTCTCCCTGATATTTATTTTGGATTGATATGTTCTCTCCGACAATATAGAGGGTGGTAGCTTTAGCTCCTTGATGATTCTTCTTTAGATTTGAGAATTTTTTAGCAGATAGAGTTGAGAAGGGATGGGACACGACATGACGATAGGATACATATAACATGATGCAAGTGGAATCCTCCCTAGTTGAGAGGGAGTGTTAAAATTAGCAACTAGGGCCAAATTCCACTTTCTAAAACTCATTTATGGAGATTATGATTGAATTTAATTCCTATTTTCTAGAACACAAAAATCGACCTAAAGATCATCAAATTTGGACAAGGGAAAGTGTACTTATGAAGAAAAATCCACATATGCACATTTGGACAGGTCAGCTAATGGTAGATGGGTCACTATTAGAAGCCTATAAATACAAGTGACCTCAAGATCATTTGGAAATCACCAATCATCTTCTTATCTTCTCTTCTTCATTGATTGGTTCGCACAAGTCTGAGGCTGGGTCGACAAAAGAAGTTTGAAAAGGTCTAAAATTACAAGGTCTGAGGCTCACATCTATTTTTAGGGTCTTGGGTTATAGTTGCTGGCTCATCACATGAAAAATTCAACCATATTTGTTATATTGTAGGTTAAATGGAGTGATTGTAATCCTTTAATCGATCACACAACTCCTCCTCCATGTGAGCAAAAAGTTTGATTGAAATTTGATTGTTGAATAAAGTTTATCGTAGATAGGAAAATTTGTCTATGATATATTCTGATGTTGGAAACATATTTCTAAATGTTATTGGGTTCTTTTGCTGGATGATATTGTACTAGGCTCAATTTACTCTTTGTTGAACATTTAATGACAATCTAATAGAAGAATAATTGCAAAGGGTTTCCCCCTTATGGGTTTTTCCCTCGTCTTTGACCAAACTCGGTGTCTCTTGTTGATGTGTTGATTGTCTCCATGTGGTGCAGGTAAATTCATAGAGCGGACATAAACAATTCCTCTAGTCCAAGAGAGTGGTTCTAGCTACAAACAAAATATTTATGGAAAATATCCTTAAGCTAGAATCAAGTAAGAGGGCCTACCTCTTAGAAAGCTATCGCGCTTGGTGATGATCCCACTTTCTCACTCCAGCTATCTTCTGTTTCCTTCAATCAAATACCCGAAACAAGTAAACAATAACAACAACAAACGTGATAGCATACAATATTGTATTCAACCTACTTAATAGGTCAAGGAACTGTTATCACACTAGGAAACTTTCCTAGGTTGCAGCTCGGAGATGCCTGGTAACATATAATCTTCAATATTGTTCTCTGAACTATTGGAATGGATGAACGTTTGGATCAAGCCAAATAACAGTTTCAACTCTTTTTTCACTCCATAAATGCATGAACAACCTCAGCTTTATAAGGCTTTAGATCACTAATGCTCAATAGTTTGTAGATTCAATGGATAGATGGAGAATACTAACTGTATTGGAAGATGTATATATAAACACATATGAATGGCTAGCTACAGGAAGCAAATGAAACTTTCAAATCTAATTTATGAACACAGAGATAAGATGACAATTATTTGGCATTAGACATAAAAGAAAACATGAACAACCTATTCAATTTGAAATCTAATTTATCAATGTAGAGATAAGATTACAGTTATCTAGCATTAGACACAAAAGAAATCATGAATAGACTATCAAAGTGCAAAATTAGAGCAGAAGAGAAATGGATATTGAACATGTAACAACAAAAGAAGCTTGTATTACTGGAATGAAGATGAGAATCTGCAAGGAACAGAGTATCAACAAACTCTAAAAGTTGAACCCTTGTTACATTTAACTTTCAGCCATTTATAGGCCTTTTACAATGATGTTGAGCCTTCTGAGGCTTGAGAGGTCTTAATCTATCCCTCTGTCTCTTTATCTGTTTGATGCCCAGACTAGGTAAGCATGGCTCGAAGGTTTCTTCTTCTGACAGAAGAGTAACTGCATTTAGGTACTCTGTTGCACTGTCTTAGAGCTCTCTCGTGCCAGAGATGCCCCACAATGGATTCTGTTGTTTTTGGCTGAGCGCTGTCGATGCCCCATGATGTTTGTTTTGGGTTGCATCGTGCTGTGATGCTCCATGATCATTTGTCAGTTTTGGATGTGTCGTACTGTGGCTCCATGATCGCTTCGAGTTGATTCGGCTATGTTGTGCTATGTTGCGGCCCTTGTTTTCCCCTTTTCGGTCTCTATTTCTTGGCAATCTGTCTCCCGGACTCTATTATGTGGTAGAATGGGTCTTTGGGCCTTTATTTTCCTTTTAAATGTTTATAATGAATGTTTTCCTGTTTTTACACAGAAAACGATCCACATTGTACAATCCCATCCATATCAGTTTATTTTGGACTTCAAAATTCCTCAGATATGGCCTATTCATCTATCAAGTCCGCCATTAGGGCCGTTATCACAAGTCACACACGGTCTGTTCCCTTTCTTTCCTTCATATTCTAGATATGTTAAAAAACACTGAAAACCATGAAAAATCAGCTTTGGTAGACCTGAAATATTATCTATTTCATTTATGAACCCCTTCGGGTCTGGGTTTTATCGCATCGTTGTCGCCCCTTTGTATTTCGTTAAATAAAGAAAATAATGCAAATACATTAAAAATGGCCTTTCTTGCGGACCTAAAATATTATGAAATAATACTTATAATGTCGTCGGGTCCAGTTCATCGGGTCACACACATATATGTGTATAGGCCCCACCCCATGGTGCTGTTTCACTACAATATAGTGATGTGATCTGATCACAATCACATATCGCTCATGCCCCGGGCTTTTGCTAGCGCTCCTTATTAATCCCCGATAGCGATCTTGCGACGTGATGTGGTCCGTCGATCTGCGCGCTTGATTGACGGTCCACATTGCATCGTTGATCGCAATCGCAAGTTCCATCTATCTTCCCTTATTCTGCTGGCTTGACTTTGCCAATTGCGACCCACCGATTTGATCATCAGAGATCGCTTACTAGGGGTGTCCTCCACCGAACCTTAAGTCCTCCTCTGTGTAGTGTCGATTGCGATTTGCCGCTTATATTTGGGTTGTTGATTAGACAGATCTAATGGTTGTTGTGTGTTTCTATGTTTATGCCCGCGATACATGTTTTTTCATGGTTTTCTCGGGTTTTTGCCTCTGATAGTGATTTTCCGCCCTTCCAAGGGCTCTTGGCATGCGATTTTTGTGATTTGTGAATGATCCTTAGGAAAATTTTGAAGACTTCGGGAGTGTTAAAGAGCATATTTGGATCCATTTTTCGGCCATTTGCCAATAAGGCTAACACTGGCTCCTTCTGGGGATGAAATCCTCCTTATGAGGTTTCAAGAACTGTAGAACAATTCCTTTCCTGTAAAACCAAAATCAAATCTTCCTCCTAGTGTTCCATTGGGTATGGAGTTTATTTTGCATGAAATAAAAACTTAAAAAACATATTTACAATACCAAGGCTTTAATGCCTTAAATGAAATAAAGTTTTAAGAACTGCCCATTGATTGGGCCATCAAAAACATGTCTTCCTTCTAGACTATGTAGAATAAGGGTATTGTTCATCTGATCTTGAGCAAGCGGTCCTGTCCATAAGGCATAAAATTTACCATGGTTGTCCTTCTTTTCCTTTAATGCATCCCTTTTGAGAAACCAGTCACCAACTTGGAAATTGTCCACTTTTGCCTTCTTGTCAAAGGTTTCTTTGCTTCTCTTTTGATGGAATTTTGACTTCTCAAGCAACTTCTCTTTGATCTGTTGTATTTCTACCAGGTTACACATTCTCCTTGCCATGTCATTTTCTTGAATGGCTTCGTTTTCTTGGTCAATGTGAATTTCAACAAATTCATCAAAGACTTGTAGAAGCCTATTAATTTCATCATCAACTTCAAATACTTTCCAGGATTTGACATTTTTAGGCAAAGATGGTTTATATTTCACCTCATCTCTATATGCTTTCAGCCTTGGATGCTTTTCTTGGAAAGTTTTGTTTACTTGCAAAGTTAATATGAAAGATAAATGAATGCAATCTTGTGTGGGGAACATAAGGACTACACCTGCCCCTGTAGCTTCCTTAGAGAAAGCTCCATCAAAAAACATGTCCCAAATATGTGGGCCTTCTTCCTTTGTGATCTGGAAAACTGGTTTCTTAAGCTGCATGGAGGCCAACTGAGATTCTTTGATCTGAAGAAAACAAAATCCAAAATCAATATCGACAGCATAGATGGGATGATTAGTGGGATTCCTTTCATCACTGATAATATAAGCCAACTAAGCCTCTCTGTACAATCTCCTATTTTCACCTCCAAAAACTGGGACAATAGCATAGGATAGATCATTTTGCAATGTTCCACCTAATCTCTTGATCCAGCCTCTAGAAAGCAACATGCCAAACTTGGGTGGTACATCTGCTATCACAATATCCATCATCATGTTCTTTATGGGTAGCTGAGACAAAGTGATGGCCAGGTCTTTGATTAGTCCCAAACATTTCACCTTTCTAGAGTCAAAAGAAAATAGGTCATGATAAGGCTTGGTAATGTCAAGACCCAGCTTATCCATGACAACCTTGAGCATTAGATTATGGCTGGTTTCAGTGTCGAGAAGGCAGTTGTGAAGGATTTTATCATGAATAGTTAGAGAGACATAGAATGATGGGGAGTTGTCCTCACAATTTTCAATCATTGGGCTAAGAATTATAGTTGGTTTCTCATCTTGCAGATTTACATAGCCGGTGGAGGCTTGGATGGCTTTAGGCTCAAGGGCCTTGAGGATAGATTTATTGAAGGGCTTATTCTTCACTAGTTCAACCAGAGGTATAGGTATTCTTAGCTTCTAGATTTCTAATTCAAAACTGAAAGGAGAAGGAAACTTATCAGGGCCTCTTACCTCTATCACTGGAGCTTTGAGGATGATGGGATCAACTGCTGGTTCCTTAGCATTATTCATCTTCAACCTCAGATTATATCTATGTTGATCTTCAATTTGTATAATAGCTTCACCATCCCACTTTTGGCTGATCTGGTCATTGAATAATGACTTTTCATAAGCAGCTAAGGTAAAAAAAGGGGCATTGCCTATGTCTTCAAAACAATGGATCTCATCATCTTCTTCAAACTGCTCTTCCTCCATGAATACATTCTAAAAAGGGGTCTTTAGCCTTTGGTCCTCATGGGCATCTTTGCTTCTTTGTAGAATCTACAACTGCTCATTGGTTCTTCTATATGGATTTGGATTTGGAGGAGCAAAGGTGTTAGGAACTCTTCCTTTCCTGTGGTGCTGCTCAACCTTTAATTTCGAGATTTAAGAGGCTAATGACTCTATCATCTTGGTAATTTTATCTATATTGGGATCTGAAGATGATGAAGACTCGTCCCTCTGTCTTCTTCTATCAATATTTCCCTTGAGCTTCTCTGCAGCCATGATGTTTGATTCTACCTCCAAGGCTGCATCTTGCATATCAGCCAAAGTAGCACATCGCCTCTCCCTCAATAGTAGGTAGAAGTTAGAATCGAAAGCACTAGAATAGGCGAGTTCAGCAGAGGTAGTGGTGGGTTTTACTTCAACTGGTATCTTGCTGTACATGCGGTTAAACCTCTTATTAAAATCAGACAACAACTCACCATTCTCCCTCTTTAAATTCCCAAAGCTCAGTGTGGTAGTAGAGGTGATCCTTTTTATCCCCCCAATGCTTTAGAAATGCATCATCTAAAGCCTCAATATCTACTATAGATCTTGGAGTCAGTTCTCTGAACCATTTTCTAACCTCTCCATCTAGGCTTTGGACAAAGACTCTCATCCACATATCATCTTCACTAATATCCAGGTTATCAGCATAGTTATAGAATGACTCAAGATGTTCCTTAGCTGTAACACCTTTAGTCCCAGTGAACTTAGGCCTATATTTTTGATATTCTCTAGTAGGCATGGCATTAAAAGGAGTGGGCAATACTAGAGGTCCATATTTAGTAGCTATGATTCTTTCCATTTTGGTAGGTGCTTGTGGTCCTGCCATAGTTGTGGTGGCTATAAGGGTACTGGCAGTCTGAATGATAGAGGGTTGAGGAGTGATTGATAGTACTAAAGGAGTATGATGGATAGGAGGTGAGGTTTCCTTTGGGCTTACAACAAAAGGAGAACCTAAAGAATAAGGAGCTTTATAAATCTCTGAGAGTTTTTCTTCACTGCTAGTATTAGATGCTATACTCTCAACATGTATTTGTTCTATTGCAGGATTTTCTTGAAGATATATAGAAGATTGTTTAGATTTACCTGAACCTGAAGCTCCTTTCTACAATACTTTTCTTTCTTTGATGATTTTTTCAAGGTTAGGTACTGGGTTAGCTTGTGGCTTATGAGGATTTCTCCGAGTATGCCTCACAAACTGAGCCAGAACCATGAAGTGGAGTCGCCAAAAAGGTTCGGCCTCCAGTAGAGTCACCAAATACATGATTACAACCAAAAAAGTTCCCAGACTTTGTCTATCATCAAAGCTAGATCTGTTTCGTCTCCCAGGGAAGATGAGCTTCAGTCTCCTCTGCTCGGCAATGACGCCAATTATGTTACCACTCCAGGAAACTCTCCTAGGTTGCAGCTCAGAGATGCTTGGTAACATATAATCTTCAATATTGTTCTCTGAACTATTGGAATGGATGAAGGTTTGGATCAAGCCAGATAACCATTTCAACTCTGTTTTCACTCTAGACATGCATGAACACCCTCATCTTTATAAGGATTTAGACCAATAATGCTCAATAGTTTGTAGATTCAATGGATAGATGGAGAATACTGACTGTACCGGTAGATGCATATATAAACATATATGAATGGCTAGCTATAGGGAGTAAATGAAACTTGCAAATATAATTTATGAACGTAGAGATAAGATGACAGTTATCTGGCATTAAACACAAAAGAAAACATGAACAACCTATTCAATTACAAATCCAATTTATCAATGCAAAGCTAAGATGACAGTAATCTAGCATTAGACAGAGAAGAAATCATGAATAGACTATCTAAGTGCAAACTTAGAACAAAAGAGAAATGGATATTGAACATGTAACAACAAAAGAAGCTTATTTTACTGGAATGAATATGAGAAGCTACAAGGAATAGAGTATCGATAATCTCCATACGTTGAACCCTTGTTACATTTAACTTTCAGCCATTTATAGGCCTTTTACAATGATGCTGAGCCTTCTGAGGCTTAAGAGGTCTTAATCTATCCCTCTATCTCTTTAACTGTTTGATGCCCTGACTAGGAAAGCATGGCTCGGAGGCTTCTTCTTTTGACAGAAGAGTAACCGCATTCAGGTAGTTGCTGCACTGTCTGGGAGCTCTCTCGTGCCAAAGATGCCCCACAATCGATTCTTTTTTTTTAGATGAGCGTTGTCGATGCCCCATGATGTTTGTTTCGGGCTGCATCGTGTTGCGATGCTCCATGATCATTTGTCGGTTTTGGATGTGTCGTATTATGGCTCCATGATCACTTTAGGTTGATTCGGTTGTGTTACACTGTGTTGTGGCCCTTGTTTTTCCCTTTCCAGTCTCTGTTTCCCGGCAATCTATCTCCCGAGCTCTGCTATGTGGTGGAATGGGTCTTCGGGCCTTTGTTTTCCTTTTAAATGTTTATAATGAATACTTTCCTATTTTTACACAGAAAACACTGCACACTGTAAAATCCCATCCATCTCAGTTTATTTTGGACTTCAAAAGTCCTCAAATATGGCTTATTCATCTATCGAGTCTGCCCTTAGGTTCGTTATCGCAAGTCGCCCACTGCTTGTTCCCTTGCTTCCCTTCGTATTCTGGATATGTTAAAAAACACTGAAAACCATGAAAAATTGGCTTTGGCGAACCTGAAATATTATCTATTTCATTTATGAACCCCTTCGGGTTTGGGTTTTATCGCATCGTCACCACCCCTTTGTAAATTTTCGTTAAATAATGAAAATACACAAAATACATTAAAAATTGCCTTTCATACAGACCTGAAATATTATGAAATAATACTTATAATGCCTTCGAGTCTAGTTCATCAAGTCGCACACATATATGTGTATAGGTCCCGCCCCATGGTGTTGTTCCATTGTGATACATTGATGCGATCTGATCTTAATCACATATTGCTCATGCTCCGTGCCTTTCCCAGTGCTCCTTGTTAATCCCCGATAGTGATCTTGCGATGTGATGTGGGCCATAGATCTGCGCGCTTGATCGACGATCCACATTGCATCGCTGATCGCAATCGCAAGTTCCATCTGTCTTCCCTTATTCCACCGGCTTGCCTCCATTGATTGTGACCCACTGATCCGATCATCGGAGATCGCTGATGAGGGGTATCCTCCGCCCAACCTTAAGTCCTCCTCTTTGTATTGCCGATTGCGATTTGCCACTTAGATCTGGGTCGTTGATCGGCTAGATCTAACGGGTGTTGTGTGTTTCTATGTTTATGCTTGCAATACATGTTTTTTCACGGTTTTCTCTCGTTTTTGCCTCCTGATAGTGCATTTCCGCCCTTCCAAGGGCTTTTGACATGCGATTGTTGTGATTGGTAAATGATTCTTAGGCAAATATTGGAGACTTCGGGAGTGTTAAAGAACATATTTGGATCCTGAGAGGAATTTGGATTTTCGAGAGTGCCCATCTTTATATCGGTCGACGTTTCGAGTCTAGACCCAGACTCATCATCAAGACTGATGTACGGAGAAAAGAATGTAAAGGGTTTTTGATAAATATGAATTAGATTTGATGTAAAGACAGTATGGCCGACTAATTTATTTATATTACTAATTATTACTATTATTATTAATCATTATTATTATTTTTATTTATATAATTGTATATATTATTATTAATCATTACTAATATTATTGTTATTAATCATTATTTACTTGATCA
>APFE030399779.1:292248-318975 GCA_000404065.3 Pinus taeda
ATTGTAAGTGACAGAGATCCCATTTTCACTGGAAATTTTTGGACAAAATTATTTTCTTGTCTTGGTACTCAGTTAGCTCATAGTTCATCTTATCATCCTCAATCTGATGGGAAAACTTAGATAGTAAACAAATGTTTGGAAGGATACCTTCGTTGCTTTGTATCTGAGAAACAGACACAATGGGTCAAATGGCTGCCTCTGGCTGAATGGTGGTATAACACTTCCTTCCATACAACAACAAAAATGACCCCATTTATGGCACTTTATGGGTATCAACCAACATCCATCACATCATATTTAAGAGAAAATTTTAAGGTTCAGGCAGTGGAACATCACATCGAACATCAACAACAAGTCCTCAAACTCTTAAAGGATAACCTTATGTTGGCACAAAATAGAATGAAACAGCAGGCAGATCAACATCACAGTGAAAGAAGTGTTGATGTAGGTGATTGGGTATTCCTACGGCTACAACCATATAAGAAAATGTCCCTCAAGCAAGTTAAGAAGGACAATAAATTATCACCAAAGTATTACGGTCAGTACAAGGTGTTGCAAAAGATTGGTACTATGGCATACAAATTGGATCTTCCTGTAGCTTCTCGATTGCACCCATTTTTCCATGTTTCATGTTTAAAGAAGGTTATAGGCGAAAAGCTCCCAATTCAAACAATATTGCCAAAACTTGAAGAGGAAGGAAAAACTATATTGGAACCGAAATAATCACAGAAACAAGAACTCGACAGCTACGAAATCGATCAATTTCAGAGTATCTTATCAAGTGGAAGAACTTATCCACTGAAGATTCCACATGGGAGGATGAGAATTTTATGCAGAAGTATCCAGAACTACTCAAGCATTGAGGACAACACTTTTTTGAAGGCAAGGGGCATGTTGGGTCCCCATAATACTAGTGATTACCCCATTACTATTGTAGTTATACTCCTTATTAATATTGTTGTGCCCCTATTGCCCCCATATTGTTATTACTATGCCCCATAGAATCCCTCTATTGTTATTTTTGTGGCTTTATATTATTATTGTTAAATTGTGACTCCTTAGACTCCTATATATAGAAAGGAGGTTTTGTCATTTGAATCATCCAAGAATTGTTCATTTATGTAATGTAAAGGAGGTTTCCCCCTCGAAGAGGCTGAATTCTAAGGCGTTGATATATCTTTTCTATCTTTTCTTGAGCTGGTTTCATAACAAAGCAGTAAAAGTTTCTGCAGAAGGAGGTACAGTTGTGTTAAAGCTGGATATTTTATGAATTTATTATCGTGCAAATGGCGACAGCGGAAGGTGAGAAGATTTGCAACAACCTAGAGCAAGGTGTGCTCAATTGAAGGATGGCAAAAGACCGAGTGAGGAGGGCTTGGTGAGGTATCGTGTAACAGAGGAGACTGTTACTGCAGAGGTTGGTTGCAACTCACAGAAGATCATGAAAGTAGTTTCACTGAAGGAATGCAGTGAGTAGAATTGCTAAGGATCAGGAGAAGTACATGACCAGGAGGTCATAAATATTTGTACCTCGGGAGTCTGATGTAGGAGCGTCTAACGCTCCTTAATTAAAGAGGAATCCAAAGCTGAGCGAGGAGGACGTGGACCAAAAAAGCTGAATCGAAGGAGAAAAATAGGAAAAATCTATTTTAAAGGAGATTTAAAGCGGATTTAAAACAAATTAAAGTAGATTAAAGCGGATATACCTTAGGATGACTTACCTACCATTGTTATCTGCGTGCATGTATCTTGGAGAGTTTTCGTTGGAGAAAAACAAGGATCGGTTCTGATCGGATCCTTCCTATCTAATGCGTCTTATATAAATGTAATGTAATAGGAATAGATATGCGTGTGGGTGAGTAGGATGTAACCGAGAGCGAGCTTGTTCTAAGGCTGCAATGCCTTAGATTTAAGCGATGTCTGTATATAATCCAAATAATATATTCTGTTGATTTCTTATGTGTCGAGCTATGGATTTTATAGTTTAAATCTATGAGTTAATTTCTGTGTGTAAGTTGTTGATCGACATCGATCACTTAAAAGATCGATGGCAACCTAAAATGTTGTTTAATTGTTATATATGGAGTGTTAATTTACATATTTGCTAGAATGACACGGAATTGATATCATGAATAATGGACTTGCATTGTATTCTACTTAGAAGCTTGTTTTGGTTCATTTTGTGGTTTGTACAGGTGTTACATGCGTTTGAATCCCAAATATTGTGAGGTGGAATCGCAGATTGTAAGTGCAGCATTGTAATGCTATAGTCACGTCTGACGAAAGTATACGGGGAAGTGTTGATGGAGCGCAGAGTTAAATAAGTAAACGTAGGTGATCTTTTCTATTTCAGAATGGAGTTATGTGTCATCGGTTTGCACGGGCCTATCATGGCAGGAATAGATTACATCAATGCAAAACTCAGTGAGTGGAGTGAGCCTGTGGCTACCAGTATCATTTCTTCTGGGGGATACAAAGATGACGAAGACGACGGCGAAACACTTATTTACACTGGCCAAGGAGGGAACGACTATATGACAGATAGGAAGCAAACTGCTGATCAAAATCTTGAAAGAGGCAATATCGCTTTGGAGCGAAGTATGCATCATGGAGTTGAAGTTCGAGTCATTCGTGGCATCAAGGACGGCACGAGCCCATCTGGTAAGATATATTTTTATGATGGTCTTTACAAGGTTCAACACTCATGGTTAGATAAAGGGATGGCTCAAATTTTAATGAAGATCCATGTCTATGAGTTAAAAGGTTTTCAGTTTAAACCGCTTCCGAAAAGACCGAGTGGGCCAGAAACCACAGTCCCAGGATCGAGATTCATATCTGAAAAAGGATTTTGGCTTACCCCAAGATCGCTTTTCATCAAAACCACTATTTTCCAGAGTAATATGGTCCTTCCGTGAATTTGGGCGAATATTAAAAACTCTGAGCCATAGCAAAACCCCGACAGCGGGACTGTAGCCTGATTACATTACAAGCTTAGTAGTGCATGGGGAAATTACTCTAGGTAGTCCCAAACACAGGACCACCAAGAGCCCTCAGACTAAAACAGTAACCC
The DNA here is from genome assembly GCA_000404065.3 of Pinus taeda. Lineage (NCBI taxonomy): Eukaryota > Viridiplantae > Streptophyta > Pinopsida > Pinales > Pinaceae > Pinus > Pinus taeda. The sequence goes on from APFE030399779.1 coordinate 295,319, forward strand.
TACCTATCACTACCCAAGCCTATGCCTATGAAATTTAAGCAACAAATAAAGAAAGATCTGTATTTCCAAAAAATGGAGAAAAATATCCCAAAAACTACAGTCATCCTCCATTGCCTCAGCTCAAAACCTTTTACTCACATAGAATGCTTACCCGGAACCAAGCATCTAGCACTACTCGTGGGAAAAGTTTCCTGGGTGAAAACTTCCAGATCCACAGCTTCATTTCCTTTCTCCTGCGAATAGGAAACTGAGATTAGCAACAGGGAATAGAAATCGAGTTGTACAAAAAAAATAAAAACAATACACATGACAATCAATGGAAGAGAAACGTTAACCTGGTTTAGGACTAAGCCATCCAAGCGCCAAGGAATGTTTTAGACTGCGTCATAACCCCACTGGTTGCCATTCATCCACATGAAGTGCTCATAGTGTAAAAGAGAAACCAGAGAGCAAAATCAAACGCAAAAGGCAAGGGAGAGAATGATGCATATCCATGCTGAGGCGGTGGAATAGCCTCCGAGAAGGAGCCAGGCCGTTGGATTGGCATCCCTTCTCCTTTGCCGTCGATGGGGTGGGGAACCAAGGTTGCAGACTCCAAGGTCTTATCTGCCGCGCCACGTCAATCCGGACAACACAACAGTTAATGCAACACGATGAACCATAATGCGAATGAGTTTACATTGTAATATTTACGTTGTGGAAGGACAGAGTAATAACACACAATATAATTTACCGTCAGTTTAAAAATATTTAATATAAATGCACCTAGAACACTAACCACAAAGTTGGATCGGGAACTGAACCCAAGTCAATGCCAAGGGGTGGCACATGAGCGAATGAAAATACACATGTAAATAAACATAGTTGGATGGTTGAACCATGTATGACCTCGAATGGCTATAGATAAGTCTTAGTGTTTTAATTAATTTTTTCTTTACTGTGTAGTTATGTAGGTTAGGAGTGTCACAATACTAAAGTTGTTTTTTTAGTAATTGTATTATAATTATTAGGAATTTTTTTTAGATAAATTATATTAGGTTTAATATTTTACGTGGACACTCTGCGATAAAATAAGTTTTGATTATAAACAAAAAAAATTATCAAAGGAAAGGAGCATAAAGGAAAGGTGAAATTATATAGATGTTAGAGAAGAAAAAGAAAACCAAAGACGGTGAAAAAAAACGTAAATGCAAATTAAAAGGTTGAATTAGAAGTTATAAAAGAAGATTAGAAGGTTGAATTAGAAATTATAAGAAAAGATAACAAAATTGAATTAGAAGAAACAAGACATATGGTCGTTGTGATAATGAATAAGAATAATAAATAAAATAATATTAAAAAAATATAGGTAGGAATATATAAATGTAATTTTTTTTATATAATGATAATATTAATTTGAGAGGAAAAAGGAAAAATATAAATTCAATTTTAATATGAGAAAAAAGAAAAATATTGTAAACATGATGATGGATGGATAATATTAATGTGAAGAATATATAAAAATAAAATAATAATATTGAAGGAAAAAGAGGTATTATATATAAAATGTTATATTGAAAATATAAAGGTAGTAATTAATGAGTAATTTAATAAAGTGATTTTTAAAGGGTGAAAAATAAGAGAATACTTAAAATAAAAGGGGTAAAAGGGAGGAGAGGAAATTATAAAAAATATGGAAAAAAAATCCAATTTAAGAAGATTAACCAAACTCTCTTGATCGAGGTGGAAATCAAGACAAACATGTGAGAGAAGAGGGGGGAATAGTCTTCAGTTATCACCCCGCAAGCATCCCACACTCCACCACTACATTCAAGTTAGTATTCATGCAATACAATGTATGCTTCCTAATCGAGCTCTTCACTGCCCTAGATTTGAAGGGGAAGACTACTATGTGAACATTGTTTGCATTTATATATTTATTGAGTACCAACATTACTATTTTTGTGCGGCAAAGGGGGAAACTGGCCACCCTACATTTAGGGTTTTTACACAATTTTTTTGTTTCCCTTTAGTTAGTAAAAGAAGGCACAAGTCCTTATGACCAGACCTTCCCTATGTTTGAGAATCCTCCCAAAAATTTCCCTACCTCTCTACCGGAAAGAGCTGCATGACACCACTGGCATACGTAGATGTGTTTGTTGGAGGTGGCCAGTAGCTCGTGGCACACTAGCACCAGTCAAGGGCTTGGGCTCATCACTTCACAACTCCTTCACTCTTTCCATCTTAATAGCATTGAGATCATATCCTTGTTTTTTCCCACTAGTCTTGGTCTACGCTCTTCCCCTCTGGTTAGCTCTATAAAAAATTGGTTACAATTAATTATCCTTCTCAGTATCAAGGCATAGATGGTATTGGTAATTTCATTGTATACACGATTTTGGTCATTCCACTGTTCTCTATATATGCTAACACTTTGAATTTTGGTTTGTACAAGCCAATTTTCAACATTACCCTAAACGTTGGACCTTTGTCAATAACACCCTAACTAGTATTGATATCATTGTCCCTGTATCAATTAGCTACCATGAATTGCCTCCATGCTCTCTCTTTCCCAACCCAACATAGCTTTGTTACACTTGTAGCTCGTCATTCATTGTCCCAACACCTCTCCCTATTGTATCTCCTTTCTTCCCTTTGGGTAGTTTGCTGAGATAAGCTCTCCCATACACACTCCCATTGCTCCTTTTATTATTCAATATCGTCCCATCTTTACCATCATGCCTTGCCAACACATGAGAAGAAGGTGTGGCTCCTTTAGTAGAGGCAAATGGAACTCACAAGATTTCTTCCATGTTTAATATACAATGTAGAGGTACTATGACCATACTCTTGAGCATATCCAACATGTAGTGAACCAAGTTGGTAATGAGGAAATGATAAACATAAATGAGCACACTGATGAGGCAATTCTTTCCTCAGTAGCTAAGTGGCTTCCGGATTCAGGCCACTCTCGAGGAAGATAGAATCAATACCTATGTATTGTATAATTATATTGGCATACAAAAAATCTCATTCAAAAGGCTCTAGAAGATAGAGGAAAAATAAGAAAGATATCTCTTCAGCTTAATGCCATTCAAGCGAAGAATTAGGAGATGTCTTTCAAACACAGAGACATGGCTCTCTATTTAGCACAAATTGAGGCCATTCTGACAAAGGTCAAGGGAATTACTTCAACCAACACACTAGAGACTCTAATCAATGTTTCAGCTTCCACTTAACCTATTTCATGGCATCTCTTCTTGTTTACTGCAACTTCTTTACTCAGATTTGGAGGAATATAGTTATCTTGAACTCTAAGAAACACAACTTCCATTTTGATGTACCTAGGCTTAATTATTAGCATGATAATATTGATAGATATGCTAAGATATAGTTTAGTCATAGTTTTTTTAAGCTCATTACCAAATTTTTGACTAAATAACTATTGTTCCCACTATTATAGTTTCCATGTTGGTAGATGATGACATGAACCTCTATGATGTATATGTTATATCGTGAGTGATCAATAAAACACTAAGCTTACGAAAAAAAAGGAAATTAACAAAAAGATATTGAAATTAATAATTAAAATTAAAATATTAGTAAATAAATAAAATCAACAAAAAGAGGTCCAGTTCAATTGGTGATCAAAGTAATGTGAAATATATGGAAATGGGAGATCCAAGGTTCAAATCCCCTCTATTGTGAATCATTTTACGGAGAGGAGGATAGTTCGTAGGCCCTAGAGTTTTATTAGTAGTTACGTGTCAGGTAGGCTGTTAGGTTTCTCTAGGGATGGGGCGATTCAGGTGAGATCGAATACAGATCCAAATTTCTATTCATTTGTGGATCTGGGCAGTTCAGGAGTGTCGGTGGTTATCCATCTCAGATCCTCTCTTCTTGAGAATCCATGCTGTTAGGTTCCTCTAGGATGCAGACAAAAAAAAAAAAAAAAGGATTGAAACAAATAAGTTGTTTAGATTAAATAAGTGCTCAACAATAATTTATTTCCTCTAGGATGCTAAAACAAAAACCAACAAAAAAGGGATTGAAACAAATAAGATGTTTAGATTAAATGAGTGCTCAACAATAATTTATTTGGAGATGTGAGTATTGGTTGTGTCCTTAATATGTTCTTGGAAAGAATGACCCATTTAACCAATATGTAATTTATTATAAAAACATGAAATTTGATAAGCCCCTTAATCTAACATAAAATTAGATTTGTATTTACCCTATCACATTCAAATTTATTTTACTCACCAAAATAAATAAAATATTCACTTAAAATTTTAAACATGTGATAACTATAATACAATAATAATTATAACTAATATTATTAAAATTTTATAAAATTACCCTCGGATGCGGGCATCTAAGGCCGCTTTCATTGCGATGGGACTGGAGTGGGCTGCGAAGAGCCGCCACCTGCCAGCCCTATACAGCGGAGCCGGATCCATGTGGAGGGAGGGTCACAAGCAGGTGGGTTTCACTTGGTTTAAAGGAATGTATGCTGGCGACATTAATACTCCATTCACCTCCGCACGCGCTATCTTGTTTTGGCTCTCGACTCCCATGAATGCCACCGTTATGGCGGGAGCGTATCGAGGCAGAGGAAGGTGCATAATAACCAAACTCCGCCATGGGTTTCTTTTGCTGTCCCTTGTGTTGTGTTGGTTGGGCTCTGGCTCAGCTAGCTCGAAGCCTTTGTCTAATTCCCCGACTCCCACTGCTGCTTTGGGCTCCTGTCCGATAGTCTGTGTGTATGGTCTTAGTCATATCTCTCCGGTGGTCTGTTATGTAATTCACAAAGGCGCTGTCTCTGCTGTCATGCCTCAGCTCCGCCAAAGAATGCTCAGCCGCAGAGGCACCTCTCGGGGTTCGCCTTCTCACCCTTCTTTCGGTGACGCTACTTCTAGTCAGCACCCTCGCACTTGCAATGGAAGCGGGAGAATTCTGAGGCCTAGTCAATTTCTTGAACCCAGCTCTCCAGGTTCCTCGTCCTTGCCCTCCTTCGGTTCTGCAATCTTCACATTCAACTGCTCCCTGAACCATCCTCGGATCATTGCCCATGTATCTGTGCTCTTTCTCGAGAAAGCCCAAGAAAAGAGCAAATCCAGTGTTCTACGGGAGGACCAGGGACATATTCGATGCCAATTGCAAGTTCCTCGCGAGACATGGAAACGCTGGCTAGCAACGTCAATGACACAATGATGGAGACTGTGCCCCCGGGTTTGACTGTGAACGAGGAGGCCCAAGCTCAGGACTTGGCTGATGGTGGATGGTGCAGGATCGTGGAGGAGACTCCTGAAGCTTAATCCAAGATATGCAACTTCTTTCCAGGTTATGCGGCCCAGTAGCGAGGGCTTTTTGTCAATACTGATAACTTTTTGTATATGTTGTTGTGTCGAGGTCAATCATGTGTGTTTTTTTGTAATACTGGTAAGCTCAGAAAGGCTAAATTGTGTTCCTCTGGATCCCCTGCGCGGGACTGCAAAACTTGGTCTTGTCCAACGTCTATGTTCTGGACACTTTTATGTTTCATGATGCCTTTCCTTCTAGACAACGAGTTCTTTTTGCTCATCATGTTGTAATTGTACACTTCTAATGTGAATAATAGAATAGTCTTATTTAAAAAAAAAAAAAAAATTATAAATTACAATTTAATAAATATTAAAAAAAATACTTTTGATACATAGTAATTTTATTTCATTTGTAAATTGATTATATTTATTATGTAACACAAAAACTAAACTTGTATGAAAATGTTAAATGTTAAATAACTGTTAGAAGATAAAAACTTTCATAAATGTTTCCACACTAATTATGTTAATAATCACCCTGGGTGACTTATTTAAAGGTTTTCTATTTTTAATGTGTATGTATTATGTTATCTTTATTGAAGATATATATAAGGTTTTTTATTTTGAATGTGTATAATTACGTTAAGGATCTGAAGGTTTTTTATTTTGAATATATATGTGTTTGGTTTTATGGTTAGTTGGTTGTTTTGTTATATATATAATTCACTAAAGTAAATGGTATTATTAAACTAAACAAAACAACCATCCAAAATAAAACAATATATATATATATATATGAGTATATATATATATGTTTTGGTTTTATTGTTAGTTGTTTTTGTTTAGTTTAATAATATAAATTATAATAAAGGTATATAATTTAATTATTAAATATATGAAAATATTGTGTTATTGTTCGAATCTCACAAAGTTTATGGTCTAATTATTGAACATATGAAAATATTGCTTTATTGTTCGACTCTCAGAGTCTTTCCCGATTCGAAATCGATAATAAATATTACATTGTTTAAAGAATCCTAGATGTTGTCCGTGTAAAAGATCATCAACAAAAACGTTCTAGTGCGATGCATATTCTTACTTACCTAATATTTGTATCGTTTCATGACGATGCCATGAATTGCTGGAAACATGTTATATATATGGTTGGATTGTATTAAAGAAAAGTAATTATATGTTTAGGGTATCCGTAAATATTTTAATTATATGTTTAGGGTACTCCTAAATATTTTATAAAAAGTTATTAGGGAAAACAAAATCAATTTAAAAGTTAAAATATATTATATAAGTTTGATTTTTCAAGATATATTTTTGTTTTTTTTAAGTTTGATTGGACTATATTTTCATCATGTCTAATTTTTCATTTCTATCTGGGATAACATGTGAACCCAAGGTTCGAGACTTCATTTCCAAGCCATTGCCAATTGAGCTACCCCAAACAAACTCAAGGTATATTTAGTATATTTTTGTTAATAAAAAGAAATTTTTTACTTTGAAATAAACTTCCTAAAACATATAGTCAAATAAAATGAATTAGTCATTTTACAAAAAAGATGTATATATATACCATTCACTTCTTATACTAACATTTATATATTTATAGTTAAATTAGATAGAAAATTTATTTAAAATAAAATTAATAAAAATATCTTATTAATGTGTTTAAAGAAAAATGTGATTATAAATGAAAATGAGTTTTAAAATAAAAAGGTCATTGTTATTAAATAATTAATATTTTTTTATTTGTGCTTTATCATTTAATACCTAAAGATTAAAATAAAATATAATTTTTATAACTTTGATTAGAATCTAAATTATTTAATGGGGAGGCAGGAGCAAGAGAGGTTTTTTTTTGTGTTGATGGAAAAGTTGAAAAACGTTTGCGTGGGGTCTAAGGTTCACATCAGACAATCCGGTAGAAGAATTAGGACTATGACAAGGGCTCAAGATGACAACAGTTGAAGGAATCCTCCAATTAAGTGTCTTTGGAGACTCTCTCATTATAATTGAAAAATGTAACAAGCTGAATCATTGCAAGGAACCCAATTCAAGTCCACCCTTACAAAGAATCCAATTGATTATGGATAAATTTAAAATATTAGATTCTATCATATCAAGCGAGATAATAACACTATGGTAGACAATCAATCCAAAATAAGTGTCAATTTGTATCCAAGCGAGTTGATGGAGGCGAACGACATCATTACTATATGTCACATACCATGATTGTTCATAAGCCAAGGATGTCAAAATGCTTAAGAGTCATTAAGGAGGATAATTCAATTGACAGGTTGCATAAATTTTGTAGTCATTTCATGGTACAAATGCACTTCGATGATCACTCCTGCAAAATGATGGGCCCTGTATCTAACAGATGGATAAACATGAAAATTAACGTTAATCATGTGGACAAGTGGGATTTCATCAGTAAAGATTTAAGGCAAGCTAGTAGTGAATGACTTGATATTTCTATGACCAAGGAAGAACATTTCAGCTTGACTATGTGTGTTTATGGTCTAGACCAAGAAGTAATGAATTCACAATTGTTTACAGGGTGTGTAATGGATGTTAATAACATTAAACTTGAAGAGACTCATCCCGCTATCATTTTGAAGTTAAGATTAGCTATAAGAGGATTATTGTGTAGAATTCACACACAATGGCTCTCCATTCATTCCCTCAGAGTCAAAGAAATGACCTCCTTGTCAAGAAATGGCATTAGTGGCTCCCCATATGAGATTGATCCAGTGTTCAAGTAGTAAATCAAGGAGATGATCTTCGGGATAGGTGGGAAAATATTTTTTTAGGTTAGCTGTCACTTCACCCTCGTAACGTGCTAGTTGGAAGGTCTAAAAAAACATGTTGAAAATGTGCCAGCGACAGTGGAGGTAATCATATCCAAGATAGAAAATCTCGATTATAAAGTGGAGAAATTTGAGGTCAAGGTGGAGACTACTGTTTTTTTAATGTTAAAAGAAATGTTTGGTCTCAATGACAACGTGAATATGGTATGGTGCTTTGTGAGGGAGGAGCTCTCCCTCTATTGTTTCTCAAACAATAGGAGTTGCGGGAAGAGTAGGGGAAACAAGGAGAAACAAAACCATACCAGTAGGAGGAAGTGAACAAGGTTGCTATGGAAGAATTCAGATAGAACAATGCAGAGAGAACCAAGTAGTTAATTCTATAGTAAATTTTATATTATGTTATGTAGGCATGTAAGTATTAATGGGGTATTTTGGAGAAATTACAAAAAGAATGTAGTAAATCTGGAAAAAACAACATTACATATCCAAAGACATTGGTGAGAGCAATTTTGGAGGATTATGGAAATTTTGTTGCTTTTAAATATAATGACATTGACCAAATTCTAGTTTAATTAATAAAATTATAACAATTCTTAAAAAAAAAATCCAAATTATTTAACATTCATATAATTAAAAATGGAGTTGTCTTTAGTGTGACTTTTTGGAAGCTTTTACAGTGGGATTTTCTGGTCAAATTTCTATAAATTCCAACAGAAATTTATCGAAATCACAAACGTGATGGGTAATTTTGTGCAATCGAAGTGCCCTAGGAATTTTCCAAGGTGTTGAATCCATATATACACTAAAAAAACTAGTTTAAATAACACAAATCAAGATTTCACCACAATTTTTCCACTGGATTCTGGCACCAAAAAGTCCAAAAAATCGCACTAAAGACAACTCCATTAAAATCATAAAAAAATATATAATTAAAATACTATCTGTAAATCTAATATATAAATATATTTAATATATTTCAATATATTAAATTATTTATTAGTTTTATATCCCATATAGGAAAAAAATATTATATTTTAATTTAACAATCCCATTAAAAACATATAAAATAATATATATTATACAACAATTGAAACTAAATGTAAAAAAATAAAATAAAATGTTACATCATAAAATGTTTTATGTGGAATGTTGCATTGAGATGGGAGGGGCTAGTTCCCTACAAAAGCATTATGGGCCTTCTTTTTTTATACATATATTACATATACATGTCAGAACTAGGCTGACAACTGTCACATCGTTAATTAATTGCCATCACCGGAAAATACTCCATGGATCTGAATACGCTACAACACGCGTAGCTTCGCGGAATCGAACGCGGCCGGGGGGTGTGCAAACCAACCGCCCCGACCATTACATAATGCACTTACGTGCAAAAATGTGAAATGTTGCATTATGATATATAATGTGAAGTGTTATGTTATATCACATATATATAACACTTTGTATAAAATGTTCTATATGAAATATTTTTTTTTCACTTACAGGTTCACGAATACCCAGGTCAGTGGGTAGCCGCTACGTCCAGGGTTTTTTAACACTGAGTGGACGCCACTTGAAGGGCATCAACACCCCTCGGCCTATTTACTGACCTAACCCCAAGAGCTTTCGGGATTCGACCTTGTGACCTCCCATTGGCGAGGCACTTGATTTGACTAATTGAGCTAACTCTTGAGCTAATTCTATATGAAATTTTATATGGTATATAACAATATGATATGCCATGTGTGATATATCACTTTGTTTTATTTTATTTTTCATAATACAAGTTATAAATCATTATAAAACATTTAATTACGTTTAATTTTTTTGGAGATATGAATTAATTGAAATATATTGTATTTATTATTTAAATTTTAAATTAAAGTAATATAAGTTTTTTATTTGGTGTATATTTCAAAATAAAGAATTTTTATTTAAGGATTATATTTATTACATATTTAAAATCAATTTATAAGTATTTTTTTATTAGAATGTTTTTTTAAAGCATTATCATAGTTAATTATAGGTTTTTATTCACCACTTATAATGTGAAAAGTATTTTTAACTCAATCAACGCTAACTTATTTCTAGAGATGATGTCATTTTCTAATGGATTTTTGTAAGGTTAAATATATCCATGGCCATTAATTTTTTAATTTTGCACATCAATTTTATCTCTCAATCCATGATTGTCCTTTTATGAGGGTAATTTTTAATTTTCAAATGTGGTTATGTTGTGGGGAGATTGGTATATGGTTAGTGAATAACTTATTTCCATGTAGAGTGGTGAAATCCCTATAAAGCAACCCCATCAAATATTATAAGTTTTGGGAGTACTTCCTAAATTTAAGAAGGCAGTTTTGAGGATCCCATCCCATGCACCTATGTATAAGAAGTTGTTAAACAACTCGTTATGCTAAATTTTTCATAGAAATAATGTGAAATAAAGGATTAATAATGCTATCTTAAATTACAAGTTTTTTCACTGGCTCATGTGGGTGTAAAACCAACTAATAAATGAGATAATAAAGCTCTCTAATGCAATCCTAGAACTTTCACACAAACAAGCATACATACTTTACATAAATCTTGAAAGCCAATTCTTATGAGAGTAAGGAATAAACAATTTCAAGGATTGAAAACAACTAAATTTCTCAATCTTCAAGGAGATTTCACTAAGAAATAGAAGCACTATGTGCAATTGTTATGTCATGGTATAAATTAAATGAAAAGGGGGCACCCTTAAATGGTCCAAGAATAAGGGGACAAGTGAATACATAGTTAAAAAAGGATATGCAATTAGAATAGAAGATGAATGGAATGGGGATAGTGTTTAGTGGTGGAGACTTGTATGGAAGATATTTTGTCCATTAAAAAAGTAGAATTAAAATGTGATTTGGAATTTTCAAATAAATTAGTTATAGGGGACAATGGGAAGAAAGGGAATAAAATGGAGTCTAATGAATACATTATTTGTAAATTATGTGATAAATCGATAAATAATTTATTTGTGTGTAACACCCCCTAATCGTGTAAATAGTTTTCATTTACTTTTACATTGAAAGATTTAGTAAATTCTAGACTAGGTGAAAGTCTAGTAAAATAAACTTGAAAGAGTAAAGTTTGTTTCATTTTATTTCTTTTAACAATTTTCTTATGAAAGGTCATGGAATTACGAGAGAGGACCCTAAAAGGAAATCTTGATTTCCAGGTAGTTAAGACAATTATTCTCTCTTCCCATAGAAATTAAAAACATCTTAGTTTGAGAAAAGAAAGGAGAGAGAGGAAAGGAAGGTAACTACAAGGAGAAAAGATACATTGAGCGAGTTGCTACTAAGGTGAAGTAGGATGCTACGAAAGGGAATTCTTGAGATGGATAAGAGCTAGTGGAAACCCTGAAATTTAAAAGTTCTCCTCTAGACCAAAGGTCTTAAGGCCTAAGAACAAACTACTATCAGCAAGCTATTTAGATATCAAGAGGCTTGGGGGGGAGTTTTGGACATCATTGCCAAACTCATTCGTGGGTGGAGGAGTCTTCATCCCGAAATAATTCCCTGACTGATTGAATTACCAGATGAGTATAGTCAAACTCAAATTTTATGTTAACTATGTTTTTGTAATAGGGTAATGATTTCTAGAGTATTAATAGGAATGATATCAGAGCAAAGAAGCCTTGAAATAATGTAACTATGTGGAATTGAGTCTTCTCTATTTTCTTCTATAATTAATGAATAACGCAAAAATGATAAATAAGTAGAGAATTGTGTACTCATGGGGAAAGTTTTGTTACAAAAATCCTGTTAGAGTACATATTCATATAGAGCACAGTTGAGTGAGAACTATTGTAAATAAAACACGTTGGTTGATATCAGGGTGAAGTCAACCCCAGACTAAACTTTTTAGTGAATTGTAAGGAAGTATGTACAAGGTAGTGAAACCCATGCAAGAACCTAAAGTTATTTGGGAACTAATTGAATTGGGTATTGTTGAAGCCCCAATAATCGTTGCGACAACATGGGGGAAAACTATTCGGTTCGGACCTTTGAAAGCATCTCCTTTTCCGTTTGGTATAGTGGCTTCGACTAGGGATAATGGGATTAGCTTCCCAGAAAGGGTTGATTTGGTAATGTTGATGGAATGATATAGGATGTAACGGGAAATGAGTCATCTAAGTGTAATCTAATCTAACTACCAAACACAAGCATATATCTTAATATAGCATTATCTAACTATAAATATACCTAGGAATAAAATACAATATGCGATCTACAATAATGTCTTACAAAAATTGGTAATAAAGAACATTCAGTGCCAATAAGAAATGAAATCGTTTAATGATAATTGTTTTGGATAAATAGTTAGACAAAACAATTGAGAGAAATATATCACATATAAAAATCATTCATGTATTCAAAATGGAATCAAAGCTAACATCATACAGAAGTGAAATATTGCAAAACTATAATTCTGACTTTCATACATAAAACAATTGAAAGAAGAAGTATTTCTTAATACATAAATAAAACATAATCAAATGATAAAAGTACCATATATGATAAGTCCTGCTCATGTGCTTCAGTGATATTGACCCATTCTCATTCAATCCAACACATTCTATGAGTACAAAAAGTGCATTTCAGTAGAACATGCTAGATATTTAAAGAAAAATAGATCATGTTCTATTCATTTCATCAAAACCTCCTCAAAAGTACATAAGTGTAATGTCTTGAAAAGTATTTTTGATAAAAAATTTTGGACCACTCTCTAAATGCATGAGAGGGATTTAAATACTAAAATATATGCCTCAAAATATATTATTACAAAACTAGTTGAGGAGGTTTCAAACAACCTTCCTCATAATGAGTAAAAATAAAACTAAAACTAAAATAAATTAATTACTACCTCCTTTGAACTTGATCTCTAAGGTTGAAAATATCAGTCACTGGCTTGAGCTAAGGTGGTTAGCTGATTGTATATTTTAACTACTCGACAAATATGGCATCTGTCAATGTTGGAACCATTTTTTGTGTAGAGTTTGTTAAACACCTCAGAGTCATCCACTGGTTGTGTGATTTTACTAGAAACTGGTAGTATGCCTCCCAATTCAGGTTGGTTAGCTGTTTAATAGCATCTTCCTTTTTCTACGTTGTCTGTTTCCATTGGTTCACTAGTTACTTGACATTTGGTAGAAACTTTGGTACACACTCTTTGACAAGATTGGCACCGCGAAGGTTTTCATCTACGGCCTCTATTATGCTGCTTGCTGCTATCATTGTTGACCTTTCTTCTTGTTTCAACTGAGAATCCCAATTTGTAAACAAAATATCTTTATGAGACTCCTCCAGCTTTGGTAGGTTAGCCTTTCTTCCATCCTCGGATTCTTGCTAGGTGATAAATTCATAAACACTTTTGTGGATTTCTTCATACTCAAGCTTCATATCAATTATTTGGTTAGTCAATTTATCATTGATTTCGCAATAATGATTTATTTGCAAAATATTTTTGCAGAATACTTCCGCTTGTTGCATTAATAGGGAATTGAGGCTGACTACTTCTTTAATGAATTTGTCAATTTGTAGGTTGTCTTTGAATTTATCTATCATGGTTTGTATTTGTGATTCCTTTTCTACTAAGCTGGCCTAGTGCTGCATCCTCATCTGTTTGAATTCTCTTTCAAGTTGGACTACCTGTAATTATACCTATTGATTAGTTTTTTCTTGGGCTAATTGTTGCTCTAGCACTAGAATTTTTTGTTCTTTTTCCTTCAACAACATTCGAATTTCAGGTGCCTTGTCGATGGTGGCTGTGGCATAAGCTCCTGTGAACTACGATAGATTTGTGAGATTCTTTTATGGTCAATAGGCATGTCCTTCCATACAATATCCATTGGTTCATTTTCGAGAGTCGTAAAAGTAGTGGTGTCTAGTTTCCTTTTCTTCCTTTTTATTTTCATTATAGCCTTGTGGGTGGGACTGTATAATATATCTAATAGAGGTATTTCCTCAATTCTTAAGACAATTTCAGAAGTAAGAATAGCGGGAATAACCTCAATGTCCTAGGTACCTATAGCTCCTTCCCCTGTTGTTTCTAGATTCGCTTTATGTTGGGTTTCCTTGGGAGTTTGCAGTTTAGATGTTTGCTCAAGGTTTGTGTCTATACAAAGATTTTTATTGAACTACTCCCATTCTTGTTCTAGGTCAATGATTGGAGCTTTTCCTGAGTGAGTTGAAGTGGAGGCAACCTCTTCCATTTTCTTTTCCAAGGCCTTCTCGTCCATCTCCTATGTACTTTCAGCTGTGTCTTTCTCAGACTCTTTATTTGTCTTTCCTCCCCCATTTTGAGATTGTTTCTCTGAGTTCTCTGAATCATGAGTTGACAAATCTCTTGGGTTTATTCTTTAGAATTTTCTTTGGAGCTTCCATCCAAGCTTACGCTAGGAGTTGGCTCTCTTATTAGTTCAATTTGCAGTAGGTCCAATGGGACCTTTGATAGTCTCTTATTTCTGTACACATGGAAAGCATTAATATATTCTGAGGTCAACAGTAGTGATGCCATATGCAAAACTTGTGAAAATGTTCCTGCTTGCAGGAAGAGATCATCGAAGGCATCCTCTCCATGGGTGAATTGTTTGACTTCTACCATAGTAGTAAATTCCTTAACAGTTCCATTTGGGTCATATTGCCTTCCTAGAACCATAGCCAATTTCAAAGACATAAAAATATCTACTTCCTTTAATGCATGTCCATAATTGTGTAGTGAAAACACACCACATTGTAATGGTAAGGTTGGCTAAATGGCTTTATTTTTCTCTTTCAGTCCTCTGGTTAAGCCACCTTCCCCTGCAGCCTGGTAGGCTCTTTCTCTAGCCAAAAGTTTGTTGGGGACATAATATGGGAGGACATGCGGGGAAGCAGTGCTCCCAAAAACTCTAATATAGGTGAATGTCTCTTCCCCAACCATTTGGCTACTGGAAAGATATCTACTTTAGCCTCTCCAAAAAACCTAGGGGCTGTTTTATCAAAAAATGCTTTATGAATAGGCAACATAACACCTTGACAGATTTTATAAAAATGGTGGTGGAATTGGGATTCCCACGAAATTTTATGGTATATGTGGATGGGAAGTGGGTTATGTACAGCCCATTTCCATCCCATATTCAGAAACTAACAACTAAAACAAATTGCATCCATGAAAAAAGAACTCATAAAGAAACGGGTAAAAATCCTTAAAGAGTGACTTCTTTTCCTTCTATATTCCATAATGGTCTTTGCCAAATTGTCTGATAAACTTTGAGCCCAGCTCATAATCATTGCGTCAAGTGTTGCATCCATTAATGGGAGCCGTTCTATGGAAAATTTGGTGTTATTAGTTCTATCAAATAACCTCCATATCATTGATGTTATGAAACTATGAGGGGGAGAAATGGATGTCATTGAGTACATACCGGTTTTATCTCATTTGAGTTTTCCTCCACTTGATCTATAGGTCTGTGTAACGTCTGATGGGTTCTTGCTTTCTTTGTCGAATTTCTCAAGGAACTTTTTGTTGTAGAGATTTTGAGGCTTTGGTAACTGGTTCATTACTCGTAGGCTGTCTGGTGAGAAAAACCCCATGACCTGTTGCCTTGTATTCTTGAAGCTTTTGTCTGAGATGTCTACCTCATCACTTATCGATTTGACCATATCCGTATATGGTATTATCTTTGGTATCACAGTTATTCGGTGCAATAGTGAACATGATGTTTCGAAATAGGAGGTGTCAGATGACTCCTGAGCATCATCTGTGGCCTTTGTTACTAGTGGCCTGGGTTGCTCTTCTTTTAACAAGTTCCTCTGTCCTTGCTACATGTGGTATCAAAGAAAAGTGGTACCATGCCTGATTTCTCAGATGTAGTCACCTTTCCCTTCTTCACCATTCTTTCTAATTAGGTTTTCTGTGAAGGTTTCCTAAAATGGAGAAAATGGAAGTTATTGATAAACACAAGTGAGAATGACAATGAGAATTAAATGATACAATTAACCTCAAAAGGTGACAAGAAAGGAACTTTTATTCAAAATGCAGGTGGAAAGATATTGTATCACATCAAGCTGGTTTTTAACATAAATGTCATTAAACTTATTAAATAGCCACTAAGGTCTCTTATCATTTCCTTTATTACTCATTAAACTATTGCATCGAAAATAGGAAGGAAAAGCTTTAAGATGATGAGTTTAAACTGCGAAAATGTCGATGATGCGATTGCGATAAGATTATTGCAATATCACAGATCGCACTATCGCATTTTCGATTGTGCGTTTTTCCAGAGTTGTTTATAATTCCACGGGATGCAATATGAGTGGCATATTCCTTATCATTTAGAGTGTACTTTTCCTAAATGAAAAATTACTTCATAAAGTGCTTTTTACTAAGTACCGGACTTAACTTATGGTTTATAATATTTGTTTTTATCAGGTTCGGGTTCTATTGCATTTGGCAAACTATCGCAGTTCATAATATTGGCTTTTAAGTAAAGCATCGTGATTTGATAAGTATTGACTCACTCTACCACAATATCGCATTTTTCATATTATGAAATTCTTTGTGATTTGCATCCTTTGTGAAAGCTGATATGCGATTGTGATAAGCGCTTCTTTTTACAATGAATACGTTAAGTCTTAGTTTTGAATGAAAAGTCTAATAATATCCTAAGTTAAATGCGGTGATCCCTTCCATCACAATTCGTGGATTTTGGCTGTTAATTAACCTTTGACACACTTGGTCCAGCGATATGCGAGAAAAGCGAAAATTGCTAGTCTTAAGGGGTTTTGATTTGATATCTTGATTTATTTCTAAAAATTTAAAAGAAAGCGCGTAAGTGCTAATTTTTTCTTGGAGGGTTTTTATTAAAGGGTCCCCATTTATTAATAGAATATTAACTATTAAATCAATAAATGGGGGGTTGTTGAATAGCATAACTGGTACTTAACCATTGTATGCCAATAGACATTCCTGAGGGAACAAGATCTGCCTAGTACTACTATGAGGGTTTATAATAAAAGATTTAGTGGTAGTAAAACAAATAGGATAAATGTCAGAAACAATATAGTGGCATAATGATAGAAAGAAAAAAACATGATGGACAGGCAGGTCTTGTAGTAGTCCAAACGTATTGAGTATAGAACCATAAAATCTAAACATTATTCATAAAATAAATCAATATTGGTACCAGGTTAGACAGTGGGCCCAACGAGTTTCCCAACAACCCCTGAAAATTCCTGGTCCAAGGTAACAATTAAAACTCTTACGTAGAAAATCCTCCTGGAATAATGGTTAATCAGTAAATTAACATATCATACATAATAATCATGTGAAACTTAAAAATAACTATACAAGAATGAAACTCCATTAGCTATACCATTTTTTGAGAAGAAATGAACATAATTTCTAAGATCTTGTTCTAAAAATTCCAAGTAACAGAACCAAAAAATTTAACAAAAGAATGACGGTTACATTAAAAACCAAATTATATTAAAAATTTCCAAAAATTGTTCACATAAAGAGTTTCTACCACTTAATGCCCTCTTGGGGTTCATTATATCAAATTTTACCCTTGTAACCGAGGTAAATTCACAACAAATTGTTTAAATTTTATGAAATGAGGTGTGGCTCGAAGCACCATCTCAATAATTATTAGTCCAAGATACCAGGGGCCCCATCAAACCCGAGAATTATTTTAACTCTTAAAAATATAGGAGCATTCTATAGATGGAAAGTTCCCTCGATAAGGAAAATATGGAACAATAGAATTTTAAAAAGAACCTACAACTAGTCAGAAGGTCGAAGTCGTGAATGAATTCCTTAACACTCACAAAGAAAATTCAGAGAAAAAATATAGTGAATATTCGTTATCTGAACCAGGGAAGAACCCTTACCCGCAACTAAGTTCTAGAAAATGGAAAACTTAATATTTTGATAAGAAATGTATAATTTCATTGATAAAGAAAAGTACATGAGCTAGAAATATGGGCATTCCTATCTGAGGCATTTTATTCCCTCAGAGCCTATATTACACTAACAAATTAACCAAGGAAATATCTAAGAAATATAAGGAAAGAAAAAGCTTTGTTCATGAGAATACTTGTGTAATTTGAAGGCTGCTTTGAAGTGCTAATCTCGTTCACAGATGCGATCATTGAAACCATGCCTCCCTCAACCTGTGACAATCATTCCTACTAGTCAATAATCTTAACCTACATGCACCAAGATTAAAATTGGCAAAGTGAAGTTATTTTTCAAAGGATGGACATAATCACCACCCTGTTGCAGAATAGGCTAGAGTTTGTTGACTTGTTAAGACTCTCTGCTAGAGCCAGAGGGTTCGAATGAGAGTAAAGGCTACCAAAGGGTACGAGGTAGTTACCCCAAATCCACTTTATATCACCTCGACCATAGACCATAGGGTTCCTAGGGGAATATCAGATGCCATCTGTCAATAGGTTAACCAACTTTGACTTATAAGAATACTCTGGAGGATCTTCCTCGTCGTGAATCAAGGTGTGTTCCAAGGGGTAAAAAAACTTTAGAAAATTATACAACAAACTTACCCTTTCTTTACCTTGTAAATATTACACTACGCCATAAATCTAGATGGGAAAGGGATCTTCATGAATGCCCCTAATCAAGTTTAATTCTAAAAACAAATGACGTTAGTGTATGTGTAAATCATGCATTAGAACCCTAACCTGATTTCTTGACTAGATTGGCATGTGTTGAAGGGTGTTAGTAAAAGTAATAATATTTTTGCTTTATGTGGCCTATGTTTGGTCTAAGTGGACATTACAAGTGGTAACAGAGCCACATTGCAATACTATGGACTATTTGGGAAACTGAATAACAAGTGTGTATTATGTCCACAGAGGAAGCACAATGAGGAGAGGAGCTAGAAGTGGACCACCATTGAGGCCATCGATATAATCTTACCTTATACCAATTTCAGGAGCTAATCTGGAAATTTGGGCTTAACTGGGAGGAGAACACCAAAATCCCAATGTTATTTTTTTGGAAACAATTCAACGGCTAAATGTTGATATGGCTCATTTGCGGTTTGATAATGAAATATTAATGCAATACCAAGAGAGAGCCTTGAAATTCCTATTCGATTAGAAAAATCATAGGAATTCTATACCAAGCTCAGGTAATGAAGACCAGAATGAGGAGCAAAGGATGAGAGGTGAAAGCATGCCTATAGGGATCTATTTGCAAATAGTGGTAGGGGATAAGGGTGAAAATGAGGAGGAATCTAGTAATGCTTCAAGGCATAGGAAAAGCAAGAAGCAGAAGAAAAAATTATAAGGGGAATTTTATAAAATTAAATTCCCAACCTTTGATGGAGAATTAGAAGAATTTGTTGAAGCTTGGCTCATCAACATGAATAAATATTTCCAAATTTATGAGTATGACAATAACTTGAAGGCCAGATTAGCAATTTATCAGCTTTAGGGAAAAAATACCTTGTGGTGGTGTTGTGCTCTACAAACAACCCCCCATTTCATATTATTTTTATTCATAAAACATCAACCTATGAAATGGGTCCCTTTAAAGTAAAATTGATATCAATACTTTTATTGTTCAAAAAAGTTCGATAATCAAATGAATGCATTTTATAAAACCCTTTTTGAACAAACCCATTTAAAGAAATAAAGTGAATCTTGGTCATTGCGATAAAGTGATCGCAAGATCGCATATCGCAATGACATAAGAAATATGTATAAGTGGCACAAAGCTTTACGCCGATGCGATATCGCAATCGGCGATCGGCAATATCCAATGCACATCTCAAAGCGCCCTATGCCATTAGCCCCGATGCGATGCGCAATCAGTGTTCGACGATCAGCGGTTTATTTTCACTTAAGTCTTGATGCGCTCAGAGCTTTCCACCGATGCGATATTGCATTCGGCGATCGGCGGTATCCAATACACATCATTAAGGCGCACTGGTCATACACCCGATGTGATGCGATAAAGCGCAGTTTTCAATACAAAGCCATTAAGTGATGGGATAGCACAATTCATTCATATTTAAAGCTTGATCACTTGCAATTAGCCGCCAAAACGTCCATTGCATGCTTAAGGGAATTATTCACCCGAATAACGATTTAATGGGCATTTAAAGGATGACAGGTTTTTATACAGCCAATTAATGGGATCATGTCTTAAAATCTTTCTATGGATTGTGTCCGCGCCCATTTTAAAGGCTAAATACCTTATTACGCCCCTATTCATATGTTATCATCACTTGCAAGTTTTCATTGTTATCTCTCTGTATTACGCGCAATTGCCTCTCTGTGCAGAATTCATCCATAGACAAAAGTTTGAGCAAGATGGGAAAGAAATCCAAGAAGACTGCGGGTGCTTCCGCTCCACCAGTCGCAGAACAAGCTGCTGTAAACAAGAAGAAGGGCCTAATATCTGATACTACATGCACGGGTCTCACCAGAGTTACTTGGCAAGGCACTTACGACCTAATTGAAGCCGAGAAACCACAGAGGACGGTAATAGAAGCTAGCGTGGATTTACTACGGAAGTCTGATTGTACTCTCAAAGATTTAGCTGACTCTTTCCTTCACAGAATAGCAGCCAGCGAGCAAATTATCCCATACACAGACGGTGTGCGATGGGTGATTGAAGAAATCCCAATCTTGGACAGAACTTTCAGCACCAGAGATGGGAGGATTTTCGGATCATTCAAGGCAGATGACCTAAGGCAAATGTATCATTTGCCCGAGCCAGAGAAAATATATAACAAGACCTTCCTGGAGAAGTTTGCAAGCGAAAATGAAATTGAATCTGAACCCATCAAGGATTGGAGACAAAATCTGAACAAGCACAAACACGAATCTTCCGGTAAGTACTCGATTAATTCTTTGGCTTCTCCTTATTGTTATGCAGGGATAATGATGTGTAGGCTATGGGGATTGCATGACTCTGCTAGTTTTACCATAGAAATGGTTCCTCTTATGGAGGCAGCAGTAAACAGTATAATTATGGATTGGGCTACTATTCTCTCGAATAAACTAGCAGTAGTTGTTCGTGATTTTAGAAGTAAGACTGTGGTCACTGAAAAGATAATTCCCCCATTTTATTATAGTGCATATATCTTAGACACATTATGTTTCAATTCCGAATTTCCTATCCTCGGTTGGAGGTGGACTGCACAGGACCCCTCACCCATTCATATATATCACCAAAAATTGTGGAAGTCTTCTTACAAACACCACCTGTATCAAATCTGCAATGGCTTTATGGTGCCCATTTACTATTCAATTTTTGATAAACCCATTCCAAAGATTTCTTATCAAGCTTCCTTTCATTTACCAGCAGTGGCAAGTTGGTTTGGAGAAGAGAAATTTACCTATATCAGAGTTTACGGCAGCCAAGCTGATCCACATGTTCTCCCTTTATATATTCCAGATAAGCTGCTAGCAAGAGAAATCGCATATCAGATTATGGCTGAAAGTACTACACAGACTCTCAAAAGAGAAAAGAAAAGAGGCTGGCCCTCTTTTCCCTTGAGGTGTGGTGTCTATACACTGCATGATCTCAAACATGCAGAAAAGGAAGCCACAAAGATCCAATCTTTAACTCTGGCCACAATCCAAAACAGGGCATTTGATCCAAAGCAAGTTGCCTATGCTGCATTAGAACAAGCCAAATTGACAAAGTTTGAGCATCAGGAAGATATATTTGATGACCTGTTCACTTCAATTGAAACCATAGGTCAGGCTAAAGAACTCGCTAGGATGAAATATAATGATGAAGGGTTGACAGAGTTCAATAAACTTAGAGAACAGAGGTTGCAAACTCTGCCTCTAGATTTACTAGCAACGACCCCAGAGACATCGTCAAGCGAGTCTGGTCGGCAACAGTTAAAGGAACCTCCTGCTATAACAAAAGATCATAATAAGGAGCAGGAGGAAAAGCAGAGGAAGGAGCAGGAAGAACAACTAAAGAAAGAGCATGAGGATAGACAACAGAGGGAACAAGAGGAGCATAAGAGGAAAGAGCAGGAACAAGTACAGAAGGAGTCTCAAACTGAGAAAGGGCAACAGACCACCACTGATGTCAATGTGGACACTACCACAGACCCTAAATTGCTCTAGGAATGGCAGCAGTTTCATTCTATCATCAGTGGATTAGAAGGCTCAAAAGATACAGACACTTCTAAGACTAACGAATGCAAGACGTTACTTCACCTCAGATTCTAAGTGGAACCAGTGGCCCACCCAGTTCTAAGGATGTTGAGATAATTCCAAAAGACCCCATCGATCAAATCATTCTGCAGGTAGAAGATATTCCTCCATTAGATGTTTTCTACAGCCCGAGGCATAGAGCAGTTGTAAAGCGATCAAGGAAAAGACGAAGGATTGATCAACCTTCTATCTTTCCGGAGCAAACAGTCACGGGTAATGTAGTATGGAAGGAGAAATTGGACCCCTCCGATGACCTAACGAAGTTGTCACAGTATGCTGGAGCCTATTCGGCAGCAACAATTGACAAAGCATCGGAGGTAAGCCTTCTATTGAAGAATAAGGACCAAGAAATCTCTGCATTATAGGCGGAATTGGTTAAGACAAAGCAAAAGGCAACGCAAGCAGAGGAGCAGTTGCTGGCACAACAGCAAATGAAAAATCAATTAAGCCAGCAATTGCAAGTAGAAAAGCAAAGGATCGACCAAAGTGCGATCCAGAAACAGAAACAATTGACGGAGGCATTGACACAATTGAGAGCAATAAATGAACAAATGATGAAAACCAAAGATGAGCAAATCGCTCAAATGTCATCGCAGCTAGAAAAAATGAAAGGTGCTTCGCAAGTGGCAGAGTTTAGAAAAGAAGCATCGTTGATAAACAATGCATTAATATCTCAGGTTAGACTCTTGTGTCAACAGATCGCTCAAGCTGAGCCACTGTGCGAGTTAACTATGTCTATAAATCAACAGGTAGAGGAGGCCAAGAATGAATTAGATCAAGCCGAAGAGGCCATTACTGCATATCTTGACTGGCAAGATTCTTATCAGGGAAAAGCAGCAAATTTGCCCAGGATACTTGAAACATATAAGGATATACTTTTCACAGAATGGCGCACTCAGGTGATGAAAGCAGAGAGAGCGGCTTCAAGATGCAAATCAACTTCTAGCAATCTAGTCAATTTAGTCAACAATACTCTCTACTTGGAAAATATGATTTCCCAATGTACACCAGGAAAGATGACAACAACAAATACATTGGAACAATCATGTTATCCTGAGTTAGAAGAAAAGGGAAGATTAATCGCCGGGATTAATAGTTTAAACTTGGAAGCATATTGGCTCTTCCTAATTAAACCACATACACAAAGAGCCGCCCTTAAGTGTTTAACAGATGCAATCGGGTGTATAATTCCCAATATTCAAGATGCCACCTATGCTACCCAACTCATTTCGCGCCTCAACAAACCTCCAGAAGTTGAGCCAATGCTTGCAATAAATCAGCTCAGATTCAAAGGAAAGCAGCCGACTTGATGAATCACCCTCCAG